>CATLJY010000210.1:0-81760 GCA_949987705.1 Thereva unica | reverse complement strand
GCTCTCACTGACCCCCCTACACATTCCAACAATAAAACCTTGTCCTGCATTTTTGCAATGTTAAAGTACCATTTCCATGTACTATTAAGGAATTATTAAATACACAATTTGTCTCAAACGAAAAAGTGGGAACTAGATTGACATAAGAACGCATACAAATGATTATGTCAATTCGGTTACTCAGAAGGAAATGTAAGCACCTACATATATTGACATAGCACGGCATTATGTGATCAAAATTTCCCCAACTGATTTTTTCGTTAAACATTAACGAAACATAAGAATTCGGTCTGGAGCGAACTTGACATAGTACGCATAGGAAAATTAGTTGATTGCATTTTACTTTTTTTTTTTTTTTTTTTTCAAAATTTCAAGAAATAATAAATGAATATGGAATTCGAAGAAGAATTAATTTGTGCTGTTAGTGAAGAAAAGTTATTATTTGATAAAAGGAGCAGTAAATTTAAACATATAAATGCAAAAAAAGAAGCTTGGGAGAGAATCAGCACAAGTTTAGGAAAGTCAGGTACGGAGCTGCTGCGCTAAACTACAATATTTTTAGCTGAGTACACTTCTAACGAATTATATTATTTCAGCGTCAGAATGTGAAGCTAGATGGAAGTCATTGCGTGAACGATATTCGAGGGAATTGAAGAAATGAAATGCTCCATCAGGTAGTGGTCAATGCAATATGGAAATGTGGGTTCACTTCCCAAGGATGTCTTTTTTAAAAGATTATATTAAACCAAGACAGTAAGTGAAGAATCCTGAACAAACATACTTGACTCAATATTCAATTAACCATTAAGCGTGTTTTTGTAGAACAATTGAAAATTGTGAGGGGTCTTTTAATACAGATGGTACTGCTCAGTCGTGCACAACAATAGAGCTAAGTGACACGAATGATTCTTTATTACTACCACCTCCGGAGAAAAAGAAAAAAAACGGATGTTTTTGAGGACGTTTGTATTGCCTTAAAACAGAAAATAGAGAGTATGAGTAATCATCAGAAATCTGCCAATTCAGAATTCATGATTTAACTAACGAAACTACTAAATGATTTACCTGAATTAGTGCAAGAAGAAACCAGAGTAAAACTTCTTCATGTAATAACTGAAGCAAGAATAAAACATTTATTCAATGGAAACACTAGCAAAGATTAATATAATAAACTTGTAAATATTAATTAAAGATATATTTAAAATTAACTTTTATATTTCATTTTATCATTTACTTTTTACTCATTTTGCCAAGGTAAAGTATTATGTACGTTCACAAATGTTGTAATTGTATCCCTCATTTGCTTCGCATATCTTCCGTAATTATGTTTGCTATGTGAAGGTTGAATAGTAGGTAAATTTGCTTCCACTTCATTTCTCCACAATCCAGGATGAATAGTATTATTTTCATCCTCCCAATCAACATACCTATCCGGGCAATAAATCTCCTTAGATTCAGCATTTAACCGTAGGTAATTATGCAGCGCGACGCAAGCTAAAACAATTTGTTCAACATTTTCCGGAAACATATTTATTGTCGTTAACAAAATTCTCTACCGTGATACTAGGATACCGAAAGAATTCTCTATAACTCGTCTAGCTCTAGAAAGCCTTTTGTTGAAGACCTCTTTATCTCGTGGAAGATTTTGTCCAGGATAAGGGCGCATTAAATTTTTGGTTAAGGGGAATGCTGCATCTCCTACGAAGTAATGAGGCAATTTTGTAGTTGTTCCCGGTAAGTTTTTGTTTTCTGGGATATCCAAATTATTGCTGAGAAGCCGTTTTCCAAAACTGCTTTTTTGGAAAATGCCTGCAGATAGATTGGTATTACATACTGTAATTTGCTAATAGCTGGAAAAACATACCTCCATCACTTTGACTGCCATATGCACCCAAATTAATAAATGTAAAAGTATACCGTGCATCTGATACTGCCATTAACACTATACTAAAAAAAATTTTGTAATTAAAAAATTGACTCCCAGATTTCGTCGACAGCTCCAATGCAATTTGGCATATTCCACATATTAAAAAAATCTCTAGAAATTTTTTCCAGCTCGTCCTTGTTTGGCTCAGAAACGTAAACTGGTGCCAAACATTTCCAAATAAATGAGCAAGTTTCTATTATGATTTGTCGTACTGTTTCTTTTCCTAATTTATAGCTCCACGCTAAACATTGGATTGAACATCCTTGTGATAAATATCTTAAATTACAAATAAATTTAATATGATTATTAAAGGGAGCAATATTAAGAAAGACTTACAGTAATGTTACCGATAGACGACATTCTGGACTTATAGGTTCTCTTAGAGAATGTTTTTGTATAAAAGGTTCTAAAATGGTCAATAAACCATCAAACGTTAGAACAGGCATTCTTGTGTGAATGAAAAATTGTGGGAGATCAAATAATTTAATTTTTGTGAAAGTTGCCACAAAATATCCGTTTGTTCCCCTACTTCTATTAATGTATCTTACAAAACATGAGCGTTTTCTTTTATATTTTCTTTCGTCTTCTTTTAAATCTTTTAATTCTTTCAAAATTTTCACTATTTCAACCATTTGACTAATTTCTTTTAAAACGCTCATTTTTTTTAAAATGTAACTAACATAACATCACATTATGTCATTGTGGTCGAGTTCATGTTTTCACAGTTTACTATGTCAACATTCGTCAAAAAATGACGTCATTCTATGCTATGTCTATGTCAATCTAGTTCCCACTAAAAGAAGACCTACAAAATTAAAAAAATTCAAACAGAAAACGAAACAAAAGCGACTGCTCGTTCCAAGGCAGAGATGGAAGTCTAGGTTGCTTGCGTCGCAGTGCTAGTTCCTCCATTTTGATACAAAAGATCAGCGATCTGGGTTGGTTCACGCAAATCGATGCATAGTTCGCCAATCCCAATATATCAACGGATGAAACAAAGTTTAACACAGTCGTGGCAGTGGTGGAGTCGCAAGTATTAGCACAAATTTCGGACGCTATTCTCGTGCCCCCACCTACCGGTACGTACGAAAATCGAAAAAACTAATTTCGGAAAGGTTTGGGGACACGGAACAGCAAAGATTAAAAAGCTACTGTCAGAAGTCGATTTAGGTAGCAAACGCCCATCTCAACTCTTGAAGGAACTAAGAGATTTAGGAGGGAAAAAGATAAACGACGATTTCCTAAAGACCTTATGGCTGCATAGACTTCCGAACCAGGTTTCAGCAATTCTTCAGGCATCAAAAGAAGAACTAAGCGGACTGGCACCATTAACCCCCCGCATCATAGAAGTTGGAGATTGTAATGACGACACCTGACCACTATCCGAATCCGTTTTTCCAGGTTTGGCAAATATGTTGGTACGGGAAGACGATCTTTGCAAAATTTGATTTACAGCGGGCGTATCAAATGCCGATCGACGAGGATTATACGAATTTAATTAAGCTCAAGCTCATAACGTTCGGTATTCAAAATCCCTCGCAGACACCGTATTCAGAAATCAAAAACGACATGGACTTACGATAAATATATCCAAATACGTGTTAGGTGAACATGAACTTTCTGGGACACGCTCAGGGTATCCGACCTTTGAAGGAGAAGGAAAACATCATAAAAATAGCAACCGATAACAAATTTTGGCACATCTCGTGGAAAACGCACCACTAGCCCTACTAGCCGATGCATCAGATGCAACTGGGCTGTACTACAACAGGTGATTGAACATCCACTGGGATTTTACTCTAAAAAGTTGACAGAGACGCAAAGGAAATATAGTACCTACGATCGTGAGCTCACAGCTATATACCAAGCAGTCAAATATCCAAATATTTTCAAGAACTGGTCGACGGAAAAGAGCTGGTAATGACAACCGATCATCGAGCCTTAACGAATGCGTTTAAATAGAAGTTAGAGAAAGCTTCTTCCCGACAGGCCAGGCAGTTAAATATTATTGGACAATATACAACGGACATTCGCTACATCAAAGGTGAAGAGAACAACTTCGTGAACAACCAGGGCATCGATTTCAGCAAGGTGGCGGAAGAACAAAATAAAGATAAAGAGCTGCAAAATCACTTGAGGACAGGCACGCTCATGTTAAAAAAAAATGAAGTTCCAGGAGCTGACAAATCGATCATTTGCGACACGGCAGGAGGGCGAATTCGACCATGGTTTTCTACTGGTTTTCGACAGCAAGTGCTTCATGGATTGGCGCACCCGGAGACAAAGGCAACTAGAAGGTTGTTTAGCAAACGTTATATTTGACAGCGGATGAACCGAGATGAAGCCTACCTTTCTAGGAGTTGCATTCTCTGCCAAAGGGTACACGTAAGTGGGTAGACACGTAAATTCACCTCTGGCAGCTTATGCCGAGCCAGACAATCGCTTCGAACATTCAATATTGACCTGATTGGCCCGCTGCCTACGTCAAATGAGAACAGGTATTGTCTAACGATGGTAGATCGCTTCTCCCGTTAGTCGGAAGCGTTACCGATTCCAAGCATTACAGCAGAGACTGTCGCAAGGACCTTCGTTAGCGGTTGGATTGCAAGGTTCGGAGTTCCCTTAGTTTGATTTTTGGTTTTTTGGTTTTCGATAGTTTTGTATAGTGTGGTATATTATGTTTGAATAAATATTATAATCGGTTAAAAAGGTGTAGTCATTAAGACACAACCCCACCACGCTACAATTCCTTGTAATACCAGCATCAGAAATAAAGACAGCGAAAGAGTACATGAGATATCCAAAATACTTTAAACATGGAACGAGTACTTTCAAGGGCACTTCAAAAAGGACGAAGGAGTAACAACTACCAAGAAAATGAGGAGCAACAAAACCTAAGCTGAGTTCTATAAATATGGGTAGGATGAGCTACAAAAGATAGTACATTTATTAGTAGCGAAAATATGAACAGGATTTGAACTATGGAGTAATAGCTTCTATACACAAAAAAGGTGATCCTCTAAATTGTGAAAACTGTAGAGCTATTACTCTCTTTTTAACAACATATGTTCATCCTTACTGGCAGGCAGAATCAAACCATACATAGAAACTCATCTTGGTAAATACCAATGCGGATTTAGCAGCAACTAGCAATTATCTACAATTAGATGAATTGTGAAAAAATACTGGGAACAAGAGATTCCAATACATACATTTGTTATTAGGGAATCCAATCACGCGAGCGTGCGTATCCTGTCACTCATTACAGTTTTGCGGGATCAGTAATGAGGGACTGGACTTGCGGGATCTGCGGGATTCGCGGGATTTGGGCAGTGGGAATCCATACACTGGTCGGGAAGTGGGAGTCCATACACTGGTCGACAGAGACGAGACCGAATGGAAACTTGTTTGAGCTGCTTTCGTGCGACTGTTCTTGCCGGCGATTTTATTTGCGTGGTTCTATTTCATCTGAGCTACTTGAAATTTTGAAAAAACTGTGACTAAAAACTATCTGGGAACAGAACACCGCTTGATCCAAAATCAGACGTGCTCGTTTGTGGACAAAAGTTTCATTTAGTTTGCAAACTGGTTGGGCGCTTGATTATTTGTGACTGCAAATCAGTCGACTCCACAAAATGTTTAAATTCGTTAATTGAAGATATCTGCCTACTAAGCAATAGAGTTATAACACAAAATCGTCTAAGTATATTTAAGAGCTTGTATCAAGGACGTAGCCAGAATTTTGCTTTGGGGGGGGGGGGGGGGGCTTTAACCCCAAATCCCCTCCTTCCTCTCTTAAACTTTTTTATACATAGTCATCAGTCATTTGCACGGTTTTGAAGTGTATAGACGTGTTTACCGCCGCGTACGTATATTGAGCAGTATAAAAAAAAAAGAAAAACAGTTCACAAAAATACTAAAGTGCAGTGTAAGTGAATTGTATATAATGTGTGTGATTGTGTAATAATGTTTTTTATTAACAATATTCACCACTATGGCAACATACGATGACCTCGTTAACACATGCAGTAGTCAGCAACAAATTATAAATGATTTGAATAAAAAAATAACTGAACTCGAGGCAAGACTTAATAATCTGCCTTCCACCCAAAGTCAGCCTACTTCCAGCCAACATGAACAATCAAATCTAATTGGTTGTTACGACAATTTCCAGTTTCTCACCAGAATAACTCAATAATCTGAGTCAAGAGGAATATTGCACAGATGAGGAAGAATTGGAAAAGGAATTTCTCAATCTAGATAATAATAACAAGAAACGCAGGCGCACAACAACAAAAACGCCACCAAAAAGTACTAATCAAAGTGAGAACATCAACACTGAACAGAAAAACCACAAAATACCATTGCCTCCACCAATAAATGTGAGCAACATCAACAATTTTGAACTCTTTCGACAAAAGGTACTAAAAATTACAAAAGAATCAACCAAATTCAAAGCTCTTTCAAACAGTGATATTAAAATTACCGTACAAAACGAAAATGACTACAGAAATCTCAAAAAATTACTGGAAGAATTAAAAAAAGAACCCAGTCATCAACTAGAAAATATCGAATATCACACCTTTCAGCTGAAGAGTGATAAATTGTATAGATTTGTCATTAGAGGCTTGCCATCAACAATCAGTCACGAAGAAATTAAAGCAGACTTAGGAAAAATGGGACATGAAGTCGCAGGTATTACTAATATATTTAAGATGGTCAAAATTGATGGTGTAAAAGTCAGGAAACCCTTTCCTCTGTTTTACGTCGATTTAAAACAAAAAGATAACAACAAAGAAGTGTACAATATCAAGAATTTAGCACATTGCGTGGTTAAAATTGAACCACCTAAAAAGTCAAGGGGCATCCCACAATGCACGAACTGTCAACAACTCGGACATACCACAAGAGCTTCTGAAAAGTCTTCAGAAAAAACAAAAATGACTAACTCATTCCTACGTATAGTTACATGGAACGCAAATGGGCTCAACCAAAGAGCCCAGGAACTGGAAATATTTCTCCATACAAACAACATAGATATTGCATTGATTTCTGAAACGCACTTCTCTGACAAAAGTTATATCAAAATAAATGGATTCGATTCCTATTGGACAACCCATCCAAGTGGAAGAGCTAGGGGTGGATCAGCTGTACTAATTAAAAATAATATCAAACATTACCAACAAGAAAACATTCGTGAAAATTACATTCAAGCGACGGTTATTTCAATTAAATATAATGGTGCAGATCTAAATATTGCGGCAGCATACTGTCCTCCACGAGATACCCCAACGAAATCTCAATTTACCAACGTCTTCAATGGTCCAAGATTCATTATTGGCGGAGACTACAATATAAAGCATACGGCATGGGGTTCCAGACTAATTTCACCCGGAAAAGGAAATGAACTTCTAAGTGCTATTAACGAAAACAAGTGTGATTATCTGTCTTCACGAGGACCAACGTATTGGCCAACGGATGCAGCAAAGATTCCAGATCATCTTGATTTCTTCATCATAAAAGGTATTTCTTCCAGCTATACTCAAGCAGAAGGGATTCATGACTTAACATCTGATCATACACCCGTTCTGCTGTCAATAAGCGCGACAATCATCAAGAAAAAGAAAAAGCAGAATCTCACAAATAAGTATACAGATTGGGATCTCTTCAGAGAAACTTTGGAAAAGCTGGTCAGCTTAAAAGTGAGGCTTAAAAGTAATGAAGAATTGGAACAACAAACAAATAACTTCATTGAACACATTCGAATGCAGCCAGCATAGCAACTCCTGAATTAGAAGACAAAGAAGAGTGTGAAATCAAATACCCGCCGAAATCAGAGAACAAATCAAGCAAAGAAGAAAGGCAAGGAGAATGTGGCATCTTACCTGAAATCCTGCTGATAAAACAGCGTTCAATAGAGTAAGTAATTATGTCAATAAACTAATTAAAAATTACAAACAGGAATGCTTTGACAACTACCTGAGCGGACTGAGTCCAGAAATGGATAAAGACTACTCACTGTGGAAAGCAACAAGAAAATTTAAACGACCCGTACTCGAATACCACCGCTAAGAAATGCTCAAGGCAGATGGATTCGACAAGACAATGAAAAAGCTGAACTCTTTGCCAACACCTTGCAACAGTGTTCCAACCTCATAACATACAATCCAATATTGACATAAGACCTACTTATCAACCAAATCAAGTTTTTAAAAGGTTCACGCCAATGGAGGTTGCCGAAGTGATCGACAGAAATCTTAAGCCAAAAAAAGCAGCAGGAATCGATGGAATATCACCCGGTCTATTCAAGGAACTTCCACGAAAAGCAATCATCATGATCACATACTTATTTAATGCCTGCATACGCTTAAAATATGTGCCCAACTGTTTTAAAACGGCCCAAATAATCATGCTGAAGAAACCAGACAAACCTGATGAAGAAGTAACATCATATAGACCAATTTCATTGCTTCCCATCATTTCTAAATTGTTTGAAAAATTGTTACTAAAACGTCTGAAACCGTTAGTAAACATTACTGATTTTCAATTTGGATTCAGGAATAACCATTCCACAATAGATCAAATCCATCGAATCACTGCTGTCATCGAAGAAAATATTGCCCTGCCGTATTTCTGGATGTAGCTCAAGCCTTCGACAGGGTTTGGCACGAAGGATTGATATACAAGATGAGCAAACTTCTACCACAAAATTACTGCCTACTGCTTGAGTCATACCTCTTTAATCGCAAGTTCAGGGTCATCCATGAAGAAGCATATTCTGACTTTTGTCCGATATTAGCGGGAGTTCCGCAGGGAAGCGTATTGGGACCCTTCCTATACCTGCTTTATACTGCGGATATTCCAACAACAGATAATACATTTATCGGAACATTCGCTGATGATACTGTAATTATGTCAACAGACGTATCCCAACCAAAAGCGGTGGAAAAACTCCAACGAGCCTTGAATCATGTTAGCAAATGGACAACAGATTGGAAAATCAAGCTTAATGAGGTTAAATCAGTCCATGTGACATTTACACTGCGTCGCAAAAACAACAGCTTACACACGTACCTCAATGGGATGCAAGTACCCCAGGCAGAATCTGAAAAATACCTTGGTCTACATTTAGACTCAAGACTGAACTGGAAACATCACGTGAAACAAAAAACTGAACAGATTCGATTAAAACAGCGTCAAATGTACTGGCTAATTGGACATCACTCCAAAATGAACCTGTATTGCAAAAGACTAATATACCAGTCTATGTTCAAGCTGATATGGATGTATGGTGTGCAGCTCTGGGGTTGTACTCATAAATCTAATCGAGACGTATGTAATTCCACGCAGCCAAAACAAATTTCTTCGAATGATCACCAACGCTTACCGCTATGTGACTAATAAAGAAATACATGATGATTTGGATATAAAATGGATAGAGGAGGTCATACGCGAATATGCCATTAAACACGAGAAGAGACTTCTGGCCCACACCAACGTTGAGGCTATACAATTATTGGATACCACCAACGAAATAAGACGACTCAAAAGAGTAAAACCTCACGAACTGATGCATAATTGATGAATACTACATACTACACACATAGGGAACTGGACACTGGTACAGAAATCCCATACAAGTGTATGCTTACTTTAAGACATGCTTAATTTAAGTACTATTGTTAACTATACTAATAAATTAATATTAATTAAGATTGTAGTAACCATACCAATAAAGGTGTTTAAAAAAAAAATCAGGTGCGGTCATGGGACCCCCGTCAGGAACGAAGTTCCTTACGATTTTTTTACAACTGCGAATGTAACTCCAAATAAAATCTGTATATTTTATTTATTTTTACTTTATACCATTTTTCAAGCAAATAATGTAAAGGATCGAATCAAATCAAAAATTTAAATTAACATTTTAGGAAAATATTTATTATAATATTAACATTCCAAAACTTTCCAAAAAAAACTTTCAAATTTTATCACCAAATTGTAACATAGAAATTATTGGCTTATGATAACTATAATAAGATGCATATAGTTCAGAATCAATTTTGTACAAGAATCTTGAAAAAACGGCATCAACTGTAGTACAGTATTTCGATGTGTACTGTGCTGGATCATTATTCATTTTTTTTTTCTTTTTTTTCCTGTGTGAGGTATTAGGTCCAAAGGTACTGCGGCCATTTAGTTGGCCTATTGTACTACAACCCCTACACCTCATATTTGTAGGCCAGACCGCCTGAACAAGTTCAGCAGTCTGCCTAGTGGTTTGTCGCTTAGACTTGAGTGTTCGAGCAGGGACTTCCCGAACAGAGAGACCCTGCTCCTCGCTATTGCAGGGCACTCACAGAGAACATGGAGGGCAGACTCATCCTCTTCTAGGCAAAGCCTACATGTAGGGTCCTCTGCCCTTCCTATCTTCCATAAGTGGTAATTTAGGGCACAGTGTCCGGTAATTAGGCCAACAAGTGTCCTAACATCGCTCCTGCTGCGCCGTAATAATTCCTTGGCCGTCTTAGGCTGCTTACACACCAAACTCGACATCGACACGACATTACAAAACGTCCATCGACAAAAAAATTTTTGTCGAATCTTCGTACACACCAAATTCGACACCTAATGAACAAGAAATTCATGTCGTGTCATGTTGAATTCAGTGTGTACGGAGATTCGGCAAGAAGATGTCGTCGGATTCAGAAGATGAAATTTTCGTTATGCTTGCGTGTCAAAAATTATTTTTTAAAAATACGGAAAGGCAATTTTGGGTTGATCCTTTTTTAAAAGAAAGGGAGGAAAAAAATGTGATAATTGAAAAAATTCAAAAATATAGGAATTACCCTGCAAAATTTAAAAATTACACTCGGATGTCCATAAACTTATACGATAAATTGTTAAATATGGTGCACGAAAAAATTAAGAAGCGCGATACAAATTACCGGAAAAGTGTAACCCCAAATGAAAAACTTTTTGTTACATTGAGGTGAGTAATTGTACGTTTTATTTATATAATATATACATTTTTACAGTTGAGTCCTTGAACTGGACTGCTTTGATAATTCCTGTGGAGAAATTTGTGAAGCTCCAGCATTGTATGTTTGGGTCCAAAATGGTTGACTATTTTGTAAATACTGTGTCGACTGTGCGTTGTCCTGCTCATCAAGCAAATCCATTAGGAGCTTGTTAACTTCTCTTTTAAATCTTCTCAAATAAGGTTCACTGAGTTTATCCATGTCGGGAACGAGTCCTTTGCAAAATGTCAAATTTGGATTATCTTCTTTATTTGTGCGTGAACGTAAAAATGCGATCATGGGATCTGCAATTTTATCAGCCGCTGTAGCCTTAACGGTTTTTTTATGAGGAACAGAATCAGAAGCACAGTCATCATTAGCCGGAGTTGAAGAATGCTGTGAAAGTTCTAGAACCTCTATTTGATCAGTATTAGAGTTGGATCCGCCTGTTTCAGGAGTTGACGGAAGACTAATGACCATATTAGTTTCTGTATTTTTATGTTGATGCATAAAATCACGCAGAAATCCCATGGCGTCTTCAAGATACCACTTTTTTTTCTTTTTCGCAGAAGATCCTGATGCTGTTGTCTTTTCGCGTAGACATCGCCCGTAAGAGCTCCGCAAATTGATCCACTTTGCTCTGCAATCCTGAGCTGAAAATTTTAATGCAAAAATATTAAATTTAATTTAATCGGAAATTTTTTGTTATTTTTTTAGGTATTTGGCAACTGGGGAATCATTTACATCTCTACATCATCAGTTTCTACTAGGAGTGTCGACTATACAAAAATTTGTTCCAGAAGTTTGTCAGGCTATTTGGGAAGTATTGTGTCCCATTTATATGAAAACACCAAACAGTCAGACATGGGCAACTATTGCCAAAGAATTTGAAGAGCTTTGGGATTTTCCGCACTGCATAGGAGCAGTAGACGGAAAACACATTCGTATAGAATGCCCACCAAACGCTGGCTCCGAATATTTCAATTATAAAAATTATCATTCCATAGTTCTCCAAGCCGTTGCAGATGCTAAAGGTAACTTTATCTGCGTAGATGTTGGTGACTATGGAAGAAATGGAGATAGTAGCGTCTTCAATGAAAGTTTATTTGGAAAAGCATTTAAAAACGGCAACCTTAAAATTCCTTCACCAGCTCAATTAGAAAACAAAGAAAACAGTTTTCAATTTCCTTACATTCTCGTCGGTGACGAAGCTTATCCGTTAGCCAAAAATTTAATGAAGCCATTTGCTCGTAAAAATTTGACGAAAGAAAAACGCATCTTCAATTATCGTTTGTCCAGGGCTAGAAGACTCGTGGAATGTGCTTTTGGAATGATTACCAAAAAATTTAGAGTGATTGATAATAAAATGTTGCTTTTACCAGACAATGCGAAAAAAGTCACTATGGCTGTTTGTGTGCTGCACAATTTCATTCGTCAAGAAGAAGACAAATTCGCTGAAGTCAGAGCCATTTTGGACAATCTTTATGAAGAGACAAACAATGAAGAAAATCCACGAAATAATCAACGAATTTCGAATTACGCTCTAGAAGTGAGACAACAATTCATGGAATATTTCGTTTCACCGGAAGGAGCTATTGCGTGGCAATGGAAATATGCTTAAAAATGTTGTGAATGATAAAAAATGTGTAAATAAAAATCCTTGAACTTACCTCGACATTTTAATTCTTCCGCTATTTCTTCCCATAATTTGTCCACTACACTTTTATTACTGTGCTCTTTGAGCGAAAAGTTATAAATTGCAGGACGCTGCTCAACAGCAAAAATTAATTTCTCTGCGTCACAATCCATTTCAACCACCAGAACCACTCGACACAACGAAAGTCACTGCATAAGTACGCGACATGTCGAAAGTCGTCGTTCGACGTTTTTCCTCGTGTCGCCTTCAGTGGATATAAACTGATTTGAATGTGAAGCCCTTCGTCGGTAACGGTTTTTTTCCTTGTCGAGTTCTGTCGAGTTCTGTCGTGTCGTGTCGATGTCGAATTCAGTGTGAATACACTCGTTTAATAATAAGAATAAATGGGTGTCACAACAGAAAATCTTGTCGTGTCGTGTCGATGTCGAATTCAGTGTGAACAGACTCGCTTAATAATAAGAATAGATGTGTGTCGCGACAGAAAATGTTGTCGAATTTCGTCGTGTCTTGTCGATGTCGAGTTTGGTGTGTAACCAGCCTTAGGGGACGGCCCTGGAAGGAACCGCTTAGAGTTGGCCAGTCCAGGCGCGGACCTCCAGCGTTCAGTATGTTTCATTAAGGTCCGATCGGCCAGGGCCCTTTGCAGCAAGCTGGACGGTGCCCCAATAGCCGGCTCTGGACCAATGAATTCTAAATCAGAGCCCTGTTTAGCCAGGGCATCCGCACTTTCATTGCCTTCGAAGCCCCGGTGACCTGGGACCCAGACAAGTGTAATTTGATTGAGAACGCCCAACTCATGAAGAGCACGTTGGCAGTCCCAAACTAATTTCGACTTGGTCCTACGGGACCTTATCGCTCTAATTGCCGCTTGGCTATCAGAGAAGATAAAAATCCGTTTATTTTGGTAGGCCCTTCTTAAGTTCTCATGAGTGCATGCCAGAATAGCGTACACCTCTGCTGGAAAGACAGTTGCCAGAGTGCCTAGACTTATAGCCTTGCTGAATCTGGGACTTTCACTCCAGATTCCTGCGCCTACACCTGTCTCCGTTTTAGAGCCATCCGTGTACCATACTAGCCCGCCCGGCAAAACTTTAGGAAAAGTCCAGGTAAGCCTTTCCTGTATATGTACAGAAGGTTGCTTAAATTTTGAGATTTTATAGGGCATGCCGTCCGATAGTATCTTCGCTTCCGGAATCTCTTCTATGATGTTGATTATTATAGAATGTCCTCGCCCAAGACCAGCGCCCAAGTAACCATTCGCTTTCAGCCGCAGCGCCGCGTTTATGGCGGATTTCTCTACCTCAAGGTGGAGGGGTACCAAATTGAGGAGAGTCTCCAGCGCTGCCGTTGGGGAAGTGCGGATGGCCCCAGTGATGGAGAGGCAAGCCATTCTTTGAATTTTGCTTAAAAAGGTTATGGAACCCTTAAGCTTCGTTCTGTGCCACCAAACTAAAGCTCCATAAGTTACCATGGGTCTTATGATGGTGGTGTATATCCAGTACATGGTTTTCGGTTGCAAACCCCAGGTGGAACCACAAGCTCTGCGGCAAGCCCACAGGGATCTGCGCGTTCTACACATCACAGTGTCCATATGCTGTTTCCAATTGAGCTTGGCATCTAGCGTCACTCCTAAATATTTGGCTTGTTGAGAAAAGCCTATAGTTCTGCCCGCGAATGTAGGTTCCCAAATTCCCGGTAGTGATCGTTTCCTGGTGAAAGGAACTAGGATCGTTTTGTCGGGATTGACTTTTAGACCTACACTCTCGCACCAGCTAGAGACCAGATCAAGTGCCTGCTGCAGGCGCCTTGACATGGCGTCTTCAGATTCACCTGTAATTACTATGACGACATCGTCAGCGTAACCTTGGGCGAAAATGTTTCGACCGTTGAGCAGCTCGAGGAGTTCATCTACAACAAGGCACCAGAGAAGTGGAGATAAAACTCCTCCCTGCGGGCAGCCTCTTGCTATAGTGCCCTCCAGAGACCCCTCAACATGAGAAACAATTAGTTTGCGAGTTCTCAGCATAGAGTCAATCCAGTTGCAGAAAGTGCTGCTTAGACTGTATCTACTTAGAGCCCTAGCTATAGTATCAAAGGATGTGTTGTCAAAGGCTCCCTCGATATCGAGGAAGGCCGTCAGCGCAGCTCCTTTGTTTAGAGCTGCCTCTTCAAGCCTGAGCACCAGATTGTGCAGTGCTGTCTCAGTAGACTTGCCCGCCTGGTACGCATGCTGATAGGAGCTTAGTGGTTGGCTTTGAAGATAAGTTTCCCTTATCGCCCGGTCGACAATTTTCTCCATTGTCTTCAAGGCAAAAGACGAGAGACTTATCGGCCTGAAAGATTTAGTCAGGGTGTAATCCGAACGCCCTGGCTTAGGTATAAATGTTATGTTGACGTTCCTCCAGACGGATGGGATGTAGCCGTGTGCGAAGGAAGCCCTAAATAATTTGCATAATAAGGGAGTGACTAGGTCGCAGCCCTCCTGTAGCAGAATGGGATAGATTCCGTCTGCTCCAGGCGACTTGTATGGTTTGAACGATCTAATCGCCTCCCTGATAGCTTCATGGTTGAACAAGGTATTTGCTTCTGTCCAGGCGGCTTTGGGCACTTTAGAAAGTTGGCCTATACGCTGCCCAGCAGAAGTTATGTTCTCTTTTGAATAAATGGTTGTGCCTGGGAAATGTGCCTGGAGCAATGTTATCAAGGTTTCTTCCCTAGACTGTGTGAAAGAGCCATCGGTTCTCCTGATGGATCCAAGATCTACCGACAAGCCCTTTGATAAAGCTTTATAGATTTTTGCTGAGTCTCGAATGTCTTCGACACTCTTGCAAAAATTCCTCCAGCTGTTTCTTTTTGCTCGTCTGATTGCCCTGCTATAGCTGGTTAGCGAGCTTTTATAACTCTCCCAGTTGCCGCTCTTCTTAGCTGCGTTGAACAGTTTCCTCGTAGCGGATCTTAACTTGGAGAGCTCGTTATTCCACCATGGAGTTTTCCTATTACGCGTCCTCATCAGAACAGGGCAGTTATTGCTGTAAGCAGCAGTAACCGCCTCCGTAAAGAAGTCCGCGGATAGTTCTACATCCATCGTAGATTTGATTGAGTGCATGGAACCCTTGAATATGCTACTGAGTTCGGCCCGAAAGTCTGTCCAGTTCGTATATCTAGGATTCCTGTATGTACTCACATTTTCCAAAGACTCACCCACCATAAAGTAAATGTGTCTGTGGTCTGAGCACGATGGCTCATCTGAGACCCGCCAGTCACTCACGTAAGTGGCAACTTGTTGAGTAGCTAGCGTGATGTCTATAACCTCACGTCTCCTACCGTTGTCGAAGGTAGGATCCGTGCCGCGATTTAATATGTCCAGGTTAGTAGTTAAGAGGTAATCAAAAAGGTATTCGCCCCTTTTGTTCACTCCACTGCTACCCCAGGCATCATGATGGGCGTTCGCATCACATCCTATGATGATCTGCAGACCGCTCCTGTTAGAGTGACCCACGATATCCTTAAGTTCTTTGGACGGTGGTGGGTCTCTGGAGTCATAGGGGAGGTATGCCGAACATAAGGTAATCATGCTCTTGCTGCCCCCCCTGTTAATCTGTATCATCACCACTGCCAGGTCTCTCGACGATTTATCTGTGAGAGGAAAGCAGTTGGTGTTTTTATTGTAAACTACACAGGTCCGAGGGTCCCCGTCCACATCACTGCATGCAATGCTGTAGCCGGTTGCCCGCAAGCCCTGTATAGCACCGTTATTTACCCATGGCTCCTGTACAAGAGCCACGTCGATAGCTTGGGTGGCCAGCACCCTACAAAGGACTGCCGAGGCAGCCCTACTGTGTTGCAGGTTGCACTGTACCACCCGCATCCTGAGGCTGTTCCCGCTGCTGTGAGCCAGCAGGAGTCTCCTTTTTTGAGCCAATCTCCTTGACTCTAATTCGTCCGAAGCCGTAGAATAGGGACATGCCCTGCTCTTTCAGCTGCGTGAGCGCCCTCTCGTCAATGCTAAGGGCAAGAGTTTGACCGTTCTGGTCCACCTTCCTGCCCATCACTTGCCAAGAGTTCACCTCAATTGGCTGGTTCTGTAATTCCAGCCTGCAGAGCACCTGCTCCGGTTCCCTAACATCGTTAGGAACCCAAAACGTGATTCGCTTATATTTGGGAAGGTCCTTTTCCTCAATTACTCTGAGGTTGGCCCCTTCCCACAACTGAAGCCTGGTGACAGCATTTGTCAACCATTGGCTGGTGGGTTCGTTGGCACAGGTGATTTTGATAAGACCCCCTGCCGCCCTTGCACCCAAAAACTGAGGTGGACAATCGCCTTTACGACTTTTGTCTACCTCACACAGGATGGCATCGCAGACGGAGGATGATTGCTCCTCTGTCAATGTGCCCTCGGGATAGTTGTCCAGGACCACTGCCATGGTGATCCCAGCTAGCTTATCCCGATATGAGGGTCCTAGAGACTCCCCCTTTTTTTTCTTCTTCTGGGGTCCCTGCCCAGCCGGAGAATCCTCAGACCGCTGCCGTTTTGGCAGTGCATCAGTTGGATCCAGCATAGGACATAGCCCCCTAGAAGTTGTAGGAGTTTGTGCTACCAATTTCTCGGGTCCAGAAACTTCTGGCAGTCCAGCGGTCGTCCAGGTCTGCTCCTTGGAGCCCCCCGTCCTGACCGCTGTCCTGCCTTGGGTTTGTTGGAAAGGAAGTTCCGCATGTGGGACTCGGGTGTGCTCCGTGGAGCTCCCCAATTCCTCTGCAGCCTTCCTTGCCTTGGCCCTCTTCCTCTTGGCAGCACCGGATTTTTTCTTGCTAGGTTGCACGGTCATACCGACAACCTTGGCCGTTATTTCTTCAACAACATTGTCACCAGCTGCCTGGGCCAGTGTTGTTGATTGAGAAGCCGAAGCTTCTGTGCTAGACGAGGTACCTCCAGGGAGTTCCCTCTCCAGCTCTGAGCTGATACTTATTGCATCAGACTCACAACCTCTTTCTTCGTCTGGTTTTTTTGAGATTTTTTGGTCCATAAAGAGTCCCACGAGTATGGCAGGAAAGGGAAGGTCCATCCTAACAGAGCCTCCTTATTAGGATAAGGCTATATACAACTGGGTGCGCCCGGTGCCCAGAGGAGATCGTTAGAGACAGTGCACCACTACCCACTGCCACGCAGCCCTCGACACGATGACATTTACATCTTGGCTTGGTAGGCTTTTAAGGGTCTGCTCCCTACTACCGTCGTTAGTTGGTTATCCAGGGGGCACCACGAGGAGGTGACGGTTCGGTTTTGCCCCCCATCATTATTCATACTCAAATTAAATGTGTCAGATAAAAAGGATGTGAAGATTTTAAATTTGTCTTTTTCATTGAAGTTAATATTAAAGTCTCCAGATAATATTAGTGGAAGTTTATGACATAGTAATTTATATTCTCTCTCAGTATATTCTAACAGGGATCGATGAATAAATAATGTAATATCCTCAATCTTTTGATTTGGTGATATATAAACAGCTACAATAACTATTTCATGATCTTTTCTTATTTTACAAATCACTGAACAAATGTCTCCAACTGATGAACGTCTAGTACTCAATGCACTCATGTTTGACAAAATAGTTTCCATATTTGGTTGACAAATGTTGACACTATCTTTATAGTTTTGGTATATTGCGACCCCACCTGCATGAATACATATTGCCTCGTTTATAATGAGAAATGCAATTGTTTCAGTAAGTAATAGAATATTACAATTTTCAGTAACTGGATCAATGAAATCTAAAATATGATTTTTTAAACTTTGGCAATTAAAAGTTAATACTGAAAGACCTATTTTGTTACAAATCATATCCAAAACCATTTGCGTTCTGGTCTGCAATGTGTTTAAAGATAATCTTTGAAATTCTTGCAGCATTTCTCTGTTGATCTAGCTTGCTTTCGATTATGATAAAACTTAAATTTCGTTGGATCATCTTGAGGTGTTACAATATACCAATTTTCTATATTTGTTGCACGAGATAACGCAACGTATACAAGTTCTTGGGAATGATCTTTGCTGTACTCGTAAACAATTTCATTGAAAGTTCCACCCTGCGATTTATGTATGGTCATAGCGCAAGCCGCAATTAAAGGTGGTGTTCCACTTATCATACCCTTTCATTTGATACCCATGTCGAGGGAACTGTGAAGAAAATGGTAATCCGCCCTCTTGAGATGGCCGCCATGAATATAAAGACATAGCCTACTGCATTCTACTTATAATGCCCTTTCATTTGATACCCATGTCGAGGGAGTGGTGAAGAAAATAGTAATCCGCCCTCTTGAGATGACCGCCATGGACCAAACGATATATTGAAAATACTATATTGCTTATGGTGTTCTACTTATCATACTCTTTGACTTGATACCCATCTCGAAGGGGTTGTGAAGAAAATGGTAATCCGCCCTCTTGAGATGGCCGCCATGGACCAAATGATGAATTGAGTATACTATATTGCTTATGGTGTTTCATTTATCATACTCTTTCATTTGATACCCATGTCGAGGGAACTGTGAAGGAAATGGTAATCCGCTCTCTTGAGATGGCCGCCATGGACCAAACGATATATTGAGTACACTATATTCCTCATGGTGTCCCACTTATCATACCCTTTCATTTGATACCCATGTTTCGGGTGTTGTGAAGAAAATAGTAATCCGCCCTCTTGAGATGACCGCCATGAATATAAAGACATAGCCTACTGCATTTTACTTGTAATGCCCTTTCATTTGATACCCATGTCGAGGGGGTTGGGAAGAAAATGGTAATCCGCCGTCTTGAGATGGCCGCCATGGACCAAATGATATATTGAGTATACTTTATTGCTTAAGGTATTCCACTTATCATACCCTTTCATTTGATAGCCATGTCTCGGGTGTTGTGAAGAAAATAGTAATCCGCCCTCTTGAGATGGCCGTCATGAATATAAAGACATAGCCTACTGCATTCTACTTATAATGCCCTTTCATTTGATACCCATGTCGAGGGAGTGGTGAAGAAAATGGTAATCCGCCCTCTTGAGATGACCGCCATGGACCAAACGATATATTGAATATACTATATTGCTTATGGTGTTTTACTTATCGTACTCTTTCATTTGATACCCATCTCGAAGGGGTTGTGAAGAAAATGGTAATCCGCCCTCTTGAGATGGCCGCCATGGACCAAATGATAAATTGAGTATACTATATTGCTTATGGTGTTTCACTTATCATACTCTTTCATTTGATACCCATGTCGAGCGAACTGTGAAGGAAATGGTAACCCGCCCTCTTGTGATGGCCGCCATGGACCAAACGATATATTGAGTACACTATGTTCCTTATGGTTTCCCACTTATCATACCCTTTCATTTGATACCCATGTCTCCGGTGTTGTGAAGAAAATAGTAATCCGCCCTCTTGAGATGACCGCCATGAATATAAAGACATAGCCTACTGCATTCTACTTATAATGCCCTTTCATTTGATACCCATGTCCTGGGGTTGTGAAGAAAATGGTAATCCGCCCTCTTGAGATAACCGCCATGGACCAAACGATATATTGAATATTCTATATTGCTTATGGTGTTCTACTTATCATACTCTTTCATTTGATACCCATCTCAAAGGGGTTGTGAAGAAAATGGTAATCGGCCCTCTTAAGATGGCCACTATTGACCAAATGATAGATTGAGTATACTATATTGCTTATGGAGTTCTACTTTTCATAGCCTTTTATTTTGATACCCATGTCTGGGTGTTGTGCAGAAAATGGTAATACGCCCTCTTGAGATGGCCGCCATGAATCTAAAGACATAGCCTATGGCATTCTACTTATAATGCCCTTTCATTTGATACCCATCTCAAGTTGGTTGTGAAGATAATGGTAATCCGCCCTCTTGAGATGACCGCCATGGACCAAACGATATGTTGAATATTCTATATCGCTTATGGTGTTCTACTTATCGTACTCTTTGATTTGATACCCATCTCGAAAGGGTTGTGAAAAAAATGGTAATCCGCCCTCTTGAGAAGGCTGCCATGGACCAAACGATAAATTAAGTATACTATATTGCTTATGGTGTTCTACTTATCATACTCTTTCATTTGATACCCATGTCGAGGGGGTTGTGAAGAAAATGGTAATTCACCCGCTGGAGATGTCCGCCATGGTCCAAATGATATTTTGAGTATACTATATTGCTTATGGTGTTCTAATTATCATATCCTTTCATTGGATACCCATGTCGAAGGGGTTGTGAAGAATATTTCAATCCGCCCTCCTGAGACGGCCTCCATGGATCTAAAGGTATATACTATATTGCATTGTCATGGGAGCTAAAGCTGTGTGCAAAATTTCAGCATGATAGGATACCCGGAAGTATTTGTAAAATCGATTGCAAAATTTGTTCCTTGAAGAAAACAGTAATCCGTCCTCTTGAGGCCACGGCCATGAATCTGACGGTATAATTGGTATACCATAGTACATTGTCATCGGAGCTGAAGTTGTGTGCAAAATTTCAGGGTGATCGGGAAACCAGAAGTATTAAAAAAATCGATTGCAAGATTTGTACCGGACAAACAGACAGACAAGAAAGCATAAGCATCTATCCTCGATAATGACCAATGCAAAAAGTGTGCACGTTCGTCATGCATGACACTTTGTATTATCATTTCTTCCTATAGCTATCGGTGCAAATTGATTCCAATTTCTAAAGAAAAACACTGCATTCTGATTTAATAAATTCACAAATTGCCTACTGGGATCGATACTCGCACGCATACATACACAAAATATCGCATTTTCTTACGTGACGATTTCTCCCAATTCACTCTACCCGGAAGCCGCGTTAAGGAACTTCGTTCCTAAATCACTTATGTCATTTAAACCAAAAAACCGCTCGACCGAATATTATAAAAATCTTTTCAGATTATATTGTCGCTAATACGCTTCGAACGGCACCTCAAGTAAGTCAATATATTTCGTGGTTCGGGCGATATCGTGCAGGTACAAAAATCACTTACGCTTAAACAAGAAAACGGCTCGACCGAATTTTATGAAAATCTTTTCAGATCATATTCCGGTTAATACGCTTCGAACGACACCTCAACGAAGTCGATATCTTTTTTGGATCGCGCGATATCGTGCAGGAAAAAATGACCACATCCGTACGCACACACACACACACACACACACATACTTCCTCCCAATTTTTTGCTTAAAATGCTCCTGGGACCTTGAAAGATGAAAATACGTCGAAATTTTCGATTTCGATTTTCGGACCGATTACAATAACTTCCTATACTGGGAAGTTAAAAAAATAGTCATCAAGATATTTTTCCTGTCTCCGGCCATTTGGGGGAAATGAAAATTACACACTAATAAACATTGAGCACACATGAATAAGACATGGCTACGTCGTTGGCGAGTATCCCACCGTGATCAATTACTGAGTTTCCATGCTAAGTTTACCCTGGGTTAACGCAGAGTCAGCGCCCATTACCGAGTTTCTATGAGATTTCAACCAGAGTTAAGAGTTTTCTTTAAAAAATTTCAACTCTGCTGAACTCCACGAAAATGTGTAGGTTGAACAGAGCTCACGCAAACAACTAAAAACGGTACACTGGCAAAAGTACAAAAAAAGCAAATGTTGCGCACTTTATATTTAATAAATACTTTTAAAGAAAAATCTATAATAAAATTAATTGTACACAGTAAGAAAACTCAGAAATGGATACGCTAACTCTATGCGTTGAGTTGAAGTGTCATTTCAACTCAACCACAACTCTACAATGGAAACTCGGAACATGGAAACGCGGATCGTTAAATCCAAGAAAACTCCACGAAACACGTCGGGTTAAGCCGGGTTTTGCATATTTCAACGATGCACGATGTTTACTGCACATATATGTATGTATATCAACGGAGTCCCGACGTAAAATTAGTTATCTGTCACTTCGGCCCAGAACCGTCGTGGAAACATCATCGAGCTAACTTGAGGAGAAAAGTCTTCTGTAAACTCATCGAATACTCTAGCCCGGTTCATGGAAACACAGTAAATGTCAAATTACCCTACGCCTACGACTGGTTATTACCAACGTACGGCTAATTAAATTGTATGTCAAACAAACTGCATAACTTCATCTCTAACGGAGAGTAATTTCGAAATTACAATGTATTCTACTATGTATGAAAACTCCAGCGAAGTTTAGAATTGGCCTGAATTGGCTCTTAGGTTTTTTTCATATAAACACTTCATAAATTTATGAACATACATAACTACTTAGAACAAAATCTATGATTTTTTTTTGCAATCCCGCAAATCCTGCGGATCCGCGGGATTGTTGACCTGGATCCCGCAAGCTCTGACTAATTGCACCTAATAGGTGATGCTGTGACAGTTCTAATAATTTAATGAAGCTGTAAAAGCTAAAATTACTATAGCTCACAATTTACTGTATCATGAAATTAATGAAATTATGAATTATGAAATCCCAAACCCCCTTTGTTCCATAATATTTATTTATACATTTGATAATTTCGACATTAGCCTACATGGCCATGTAAACCACAGACCCATTAGCAAATAGTATCACTTTTAAACCAACTGATAACAAATTCGGCAATGCACCCATTGGCACCTGTTGTGTATGATACCATTCCACTTTGTAACACCTATTATAGTTACCTTGACATTTTCGCAATCCCAACCGAAGACCTGCCACGAACATACAACACTATCTGATAAATCCAAAGGTATAATACATATAATCTATGACTTTAATCAAATAATTTTCGACCATACCTGACTCTTAGTTAAACCAACGCTTTACGAGTGACATCGTCTGGAATTTACAGTAACACAGCCACTTTAATTAACATAGTATTGTTTCATCCCAATCGTCCATTTTATCTATAAATAAATATCTACCATTTTACAAGTTGTTCCTGCAGCAGGAAGCGCCGCCAAAATCCCCCTTGAATCATGTGCACACATTCAGCGAATGTTGTAATTAAAATTAATCATGAGCACATATTGGATAAACAGTGATAATAGGATTATGTATGTACATCCATTAACAGGGAAAACGATATTAAAACTTCTTTCAATTAATGTTAAATAATCGCGTTTATCCATAATTATTACTAGGCCTTGGGATTGAAATGTTTTCTGTTTTTGGGTTTTAAGGCTAAATTGAGTGGCATATTTGGAAATTTGTTGGAACCAGTGTTATTTCCAATTTATGTAGTAGTGTTAGCCCAATAGGCGTGATTTCAGTGGAATAATTATAGATTAGCCTGAATTCTTTTGTAGATTTAAATAATTTATATTATTTATGGGCCTCGGTAGTCTAGGGGTAAGGAGCCTGACTACTATCCCCAGAGGTCCCGGGTTCGATTCCCGGCGGTGCCACGGTCCTAGCCTTTCCCAATTTCCCGCCTACATAACTTTCCTTCTTTCTTCTCCCTCTTTGCATTCCTGATTCCTCCTGTCATAGCCTTCACTAGTTCTCTTCCCCGCTCCACCAAGCGCATTTCATCGGTTGGTTGATGAGATGCAACTCGTTTCAGGAGGCATAACACTCCAGCGAGTTGTTCTCGATTCCCCGATGTCAGAGTCGCGAAATGGTTGGGAGTAGGTGACATAAAAATACCGCAGCTAGGTTGTGACAGTTCTTTCCTTCACTTCTCTCTCTATCTTCCGACTAGAGCTGCTGTTCGACATTTAAAAAAAAAAAAAAAAAAAAATACATGGTCGACAGTACAAAGGGGCCTTCCCTAAGTCTCTAGTGTGTCACATAAAAAAAAAAAAAAAAAAAAAAAAACTGTTTCCCGGATTATTTTTGTTCCCAGGAAACGGGAAAATAATTTCATTAACGGGAACCCGGGAAAAATGAAACCTATTAGGAATTAGGATTGGCACTCAGCCCTGTTAGCTAAACTCAAAGCTATTGGAGTCGACTCTCTTCTACAGGAGTGGATTGAGAGTTTCCTTTTCGGCCGTTCAATCAAGGTGCTCTACGATCTCTGCGGGGTCCCCCAGGGGTCAATTTTATCACCGGCCCTATTTCTTATCTTTAGAAATGACCTTCTTTCAATCCCCTCCAACCCAGTTCTCAGCTTCGCTGACGACGGAACTCTACGTTACTCTTACAGCTTCGATACAAGACAGATCCTGTCTTGAGGATCGCGAACTGATGTCCCACTATATTAATAACGACATTATACTCATTCTAGAGTGGGGAAGAAAGAATCGTGTCGAGTACAATCCCACCAAAACCAAGTACTGTCTTATTAAAAAAAAACAGCTTTCCATCCTTGACAGAGGATGAAGTTAAACTAATGGCCGACCCCTCCATACACATCTTAGGCGTGACATTAACCAAAGACTTACGATGGAATGCCCACATATATCAAATCGGCAAACAAGCATCGCAGTGGTTGGGATTCCTTAAGAGGTGCAAGTTCCTCCTCCAGCCATCGGCCCGTGCTGTTATTTATTAAGCCTCCATTCGGCCTCTTCTCGAATATAACTCCCTCGTTTGGGGCGGTGCTCCACTAACCACCTTAACATGGTTTAGATAAACTCAAAAAAGGCCCTTAAATTAATTGATAACGATACCGATTGCTCCATCATCGACCACCTGAGCCACCGTAGGAATGTAGCAGCACTGACAAAATGTTATTGCTACTATCCTAGTGGCTGTTCCTCCGAGATAAACGCTCTTCTGCCTTCACGGCAATCATATACCCGCAACACTAGATTAGCCTACTGGTCTCATTCCCTCCACCTGCAGCTCCCCCTTTCACGCGCTCAACAAGATATGAATTCGTTTTTAAATAGAACAACTCGACTGTGGAATAATCTCTCGCAGTCAGTATTTCCGAGCTCCTACAACATCCAAGAGTTCAAATGCAGGATACATCGCCACGTTCTTTAACACCCCTTTGAACCCCCATAACCCGTACTAAGCTTACTGCTAGACATTGCACCATGACGTGACAAACATCACAACGGACTGGTAGTACAAAGGGTGACTCCTGAGCTTAGCAAGTAATTGTATCGATTGTAGTCCATCGTACAGTACATTGTACCAGCTTGGAGGGGACTCCTAATTCCAATAGGATCCTGTAAAGCTTCTCTCTGTTTATCGATTAATACGCCTGTTGAAAGACGACAAATATCTGGTATGTCTACATTTATTTCTCAGGATTTCTCCAGAATTTGCTTTGAGGTCAGCAGTTGATGCGATGTTGACTTAAAACCAGCTTGATATTCTCCTATAAGGCCTTCCACTATGGGTAACGCGTGACCATTTATTTTTCTACTAAAAACGGGACATCGGTTCTCAATTAGTAGGGCCGATTCATTAAATCATAAAGGAAATTCAATTTAGAGAAGACCAGCTGCTTCTCAATGAAAAAAAAAAAAAAAATTAAAAAAAATTTTTTTTTATCAAAAGTAATTATTACGTTAAGTCAAGGAAGTCATTTTTATATTTGTCAGCAGGGGTAAGAATAAAATTCTTGCCATGTTTTGATTAGTCTGTTTCTGAAACAAATTATGCTTCAGTTGGTTAATTTCTTTTGCAGCTTCAATTGCCGATAACGTCTGACCTTCAATCTTCAATACATCTTGATGAAAACTTTCTCACTGAGCGTGAAAAAAGAAGCCAAATTCTGATTTGGGGCCTTCAAAAAAGTTTTTTAATATTTGGGGACATTTTCAATGCTCAAAAAGTAGTTCTTTAGTGGCTGGTACATTTTTAAAACCCTTTCTGTCGCAGGCATAAGCGCAAGCCACCTAGTTTTGCTATAGCCCAGCATTTTCTGATTTTCTGTTCCAACTTCGACGCAAAACTCCTTCAGAGCTTCAACTCGAACCGTGTAATACAAAAAAAAAATATATCTTTACAATAATGCATTCGTAATCTACGGGTGGGCCATCTGCAGCAGATTTTATTCCGTTGTGAATTATATGAGCTCCGCAAGCAATATCTGTTAATGTTTTTCCCAGAGATGGTTGTAATTTGACTAACACATTATTAGTTCCTCGCCTAACTGCTCCCCAAAATTGACATTGGCATTGTCCCCCACAAAATACCACGACTTTTCAGTCGAACTATTCTCTGTCAACACTTGGGCAATTAACAATGATATCAGAAGTTTCACCTGGTTGATCTTGAAGTTGTAAAATTTTTACTTGCACACCTTCGTAAGGTTGGAAAAAGCGCACCAGAACAGGATATATTTTCTTGTTATCGTGGTATGATGCGTCGACTGAAACTGTAATACATTTGGACTAAGCAAGTTCCTCTTTTAATTATTCGATCGCTCTGCGGGCCTAAACATTTACTACAATAGCTTCTGTTCTCGTACCCGCGTATCTAAACTTCTGATCGAAACATGATTGGATTAATTTCGACGGACAATTATTGGAGCGAAAACTGTGGATTTCTTGTATTGTGTGATAGGCCGAGACGCCTTCTGCCGAGGCGATATCCAAATCTTTTGAAGTTGGTGCGTCAGATTTCTTGAAAAAGGTCAACATTGAAGAACTTGAAGCAGCGGCACAATCGGCATTTTTATGTTTACCAGACTTTAAATGTTGTTCAATATTACCCGCAACAATATGGGAAAAGTAGGCATATAGGAAATCCCATTTTGCCAAACTAAAAAGTCATCTGTTGCGAGTTTTCCATTGAATTTTTTTATTTAAAACTCGTAACAAATTAGTTGAAACGACTTCTGTATTGCCACCGCACTGGGTACTTCTTTAAACTCACTTTAATTTTTCATCTCTTTTGATAAAACCACAAAGAGCTTCTTTAGCTGACGCTTTTTGCTTAATGGGCCGCCAACACAACGCAAGCATATTTGCGCAATCATTTTGCTTTTTATGACTTTTTAACCGGCCTTGCTCCAGTTACGCCTTTGCCCCTCTCCTCTACCCTTTCCGGCCCGGCAATTATCGCGCGGTTTCTGAAACGGGACAATTTTGCGTTCCCAGTTTTTTTTTGGAGACACCGGGACGAAGAACCGAAAAAAAGGACTTTCCCGTTCAAAACGGGATGTATGGTCGTCACGTTAACTATAGGTTCTATATTTTATTTCACAAGGATTGTGAAGGCTTTGTAGCAAAAAATCCAAAAAGAACTTACCAGAAACGTCGCAACACCGTGGGTGCTCAGCTTGAATAGAAGCAAGGGATAACCGGGACATTTTTGTTGGTTCCTGGACAGTACAAAAATTCAGCAGCAGTGGTAGAGGAGAGTTAAAACCGGAAAATCGATTACTCAAGGGCATTATAGTTTACGTTTTCAAGCAATATAGTTTAATTAACTTCCCAGTATAGGGAAGTTATTGTAATCAGTCCGAAAATCGAAATCGAAATTTTCAACGTATTTTCATTTTCAAAGGTCCCAAGACCATTTCAAGCAAAAAATTGGGTGGAAATATGTGTGTGGGTACGTAAACGTATGTGGTCATTTTTTCCTGCACGATATCGCGCAAACCAAAAAACATAACGACTGCGTTGAGGTGTCGTTCGAAGCGTATTAACGGAAATATGATCTGAAAAGATTTTTGAAGTAAAACTTCTTTAGGGACGTTTGCTTAAAAAAATTTACATGAGAGTGAATCAATTTCATTCATGTAACGCTCTCACACATGAAAAATCGTCAGAACTTTCGTATAACGATGGGAAAAGGGGCGGACGGGGTACAAGAGACGATTACACTCGGGGCTGTGTGTGCAACAGTTAAAATACACTCTGCCTGACTGCATAGATTTTCTGGCATGTTAGCTACGTTGTCGCCCAGACTTTGCTTTATCTCATTATAGGAATACAAATTCACCATTCTGTAGAGGTGAATTATTTCAGATTTTTCTTGTGGTTTGGTCACTGGCCGGGCTTATGCCGCGGACACTTTGGACTTGACTGACATGTTGGAAGCGGCATATACGAGAAGAATTTTCGGCGGTGGTTTGGGTGCTTAGAATACCAAAAGGGAGTGGTGAATTAAATGTGTGAGCTGCTGTTGTTTAAAATTGGCACCCACTTCCCCTTTGGTGAGATGTGCTGGACCTTTCCCCTTTTTAAATTACAATTTTTTTAACTTGCACAAATCGACGAATCGTTTATAGCTGTGTTTATTGAGACCGAAAAAAAGGCAGAGCAGCTCGAGGCAGCTCACAGTAGAGCAACTGTCAAAAATAAATAAAGCAAGTTGGCGCAATTCAGAGCAAGAAATCTCATGAAACACTTTTCAGGCAAGAATTCTCAAAGTGCGCTGTCAGAACTTCAACCTGACAGGTTTTAAAATGAAACTTATTTAAACTTGCATAATACGCTACTAAATTAAAAAATGTAAAAATATTTATCAAGTCAGTTGATGGAAACGCTAGATGATTCCTCTAATTCAGTTATTCAATTAACGGATGTCGGTATTATGACAGTTGACAAACAGCTGATTGCTTGCCTGAAGTTGCTCTACCAAAAACGGTAGAGCAGAAAACCGTGAGCTAGCTCAACTTAGAGCAAGCTCATGAAACACAAATCAGAGAAACTTCAGGCAAGTAAGAGCGACCAAATTGCTCATGAAACACCTTTTCGTGAGATATTTCAAGCTAGCTCAACCTAGAGCAGCTCAATAAACAAAGCTAATGTCAAAACATTACACTGTTGTGAAAACCGTTCCTGATATGTTTTTTGGGTCGCTGATTACGAAAATCAGGCTCCCACAGTCTCAAAATATGGATGTCACCTTTAAATATGCTTAAAAATTCCCCTTTTTAAGTGTTTTCGCGAATTATCAAAAACAATCTAATAAAATACATTTTTTGCAACATTTATATTCAAAAGTGGTTGATTTATAACAAAGCAAATTTTATGATAAGGGATAATAGTAAAGGGCTGAAACACCATCCCTACATCGACTGAAAATATAAAGGTTTGTAAAAAATGTTTTTTCAACTTTATGCTTCGAATTCGGTTTAATCAGCCAAAATAAATTATTTCCAACTACGCATAGAAAGAAGAATTTGAAAAAAGGTTGATTGCATATCTTTTTGCTCCCTTTAAAAATAATTGGCTCCCTAAAAGATTGTATGGGACGAAGTAATCAGGTAATTGGCTAGGTGGCCATAAAGGGTGCCAATACCATACTCAAGTAGACTGGTTCCCGTTCGCGTAGGTAAAGCGGCTCGCGTAGGTAAAGCTTCATTGTATGTGGTTGGCGGACTGCTTGGTAAAACAATACCTGGGTTTGGAATAGTCTATGCCGATGCAGATGCAATTATTAATGATCATGAATGTAGCGGGAGCGGAGCATGCATACAGCTGGTGACATATCCAAGCGTACATGCGTTCAATTCGTTGATAAATAATATAGAAGTGTGTGTATTCAAATGCGACCTGACGGAATGTTCCATGAATGGAATGCATGCCACGCAAAGGTCGGACTACTTTTGACTTTTTCTGTAATGCCGCATTCGAAATAGCACACACAAGTATGCACAACAAACACATGCACCTTGCATGCACTCGTTACTTAGATTTTCGGGCTATGTGCGAAAGCCGGGACGGAAAAAACCATGCAATTTTATGAACTTCTGAATGCAATGCATGTACGCTTGCATATGTCACCAGCTTACTTCCATGAGGTGAATGTTGTAGTATCCATGCGGTAGTATCCATGCCTGTGGCGGAAGCGTGCATACCCGTGTAGGATGCGCACTTATATGCCATCAAACAAATTGCGAAAGATTCAAGTCTCATTATGTGTTTTTCGTTGAAACGTTTCAGAAATCCTGGGTTGATGATTTACGACTATTAACTCTTGAACTTCCCCTAGAATACCCGCCCACAGAAGCTCTAGAATGTATCATGTTTTCAATTGTATTTTATAGTTTCATTAGTTTTGATGAAATGAATTACGTAAACAACGGAGTTTGTTTCAAAGACTCTCAAAAACTCTAAACCAATGTTCCATTTCCACAAGCAATGTTAATCTATTAAAACAACCTGCCTTCAACAATATTCACTCAACAAAATCACAGCACAAAAGGTGCCACAGGAATATAATTGATAATATAAGTCTCCAACCTAAGCAACAAGTGCTGCTTCACTCTACAAACACCACTAAATACAGCCCGGAAAATTTTCGATATTTAAGCAAACATCGTTATCCAAAAAAGGGGTATCCTTTTCTCTGTCAAAAAATAAAGGGAAAACTTTAACGAGGATAATACAAGTAGATTGAATACTATCATAAGTTTTCGACTATACCCCCAAAGGAAAAATTTGTAATCTTGTGAAAGCATTTGCTAACAAATCACTGGAAGGAGCCCGGGTCCCTCCTAATTCACAAATTGGGATGAAGGATCCAGATCCGGAATCCGCAGACAAACAATTTGCATAATTCCACTTTGCGGAAGTATTAAGGACGAGACTTCCCAATTTACGTTGATAGGCGGCAGATGTTTCAAATTGCGAATGGAACCGTCCTAACAATTATTTTGAATTGAAAATTGAAATTTTCTTCTCCCATTTTTGTTATTTTTTGTGTGGTGCGGTGCTGTTACGATGGCAGAGCTAAACGCTAATAGCTGCTCTTTAGAAAATCTTGTGGCGAGATTTACACCTGACTTTTACTATAAATTTGTGTGTATATTTGTGGTGGGCCCCCGTTAATAAATCATATTATATGTAAAATTTGCCCTCGATGCTCCTTTGCATAATTTTATGATCCCAGAAATGGCGGGGTCTAATGTCTTTCGTATATTTACAGCGAAACATTCAGAGCGAAATTTCCAGGGCTTGTTTCAATTTGTATAATTTTTAGGGATTTTTTTCTGGGCTATGACAAAAGAGAAATGGGATCAGAATTTGCTTTTTTATTATTTTTTATAAAGATTTTGGATTAAGGAGGAATGCGTTACATTCATCCCATGGCGGGTATTTTTCAGAGTTTGTTTGTTCAGGATCTCTCGATGCCGCATACTGGAATGTGTAAATACGTATAAAATTTAAATAAATTGTAGAGTAAACATATTAATTATCCGAATTGTATTTGAAATAAGAGAAGACACTCTGTCTGAATTACATTTTGATTACAATTTATTGTTATGTGCTTGTGTAGGAAATTTTTCATTTTTGAATGATGTAGTGCTTAAGAGAAATTCACAAGATGCTTTCAACAAAATTGAGAATTCTCCTGAATAGTTTATACCTCTTTTCATAATAGGCTATAAAACTATGTATATTTCCGTCTTTTGGACTTGATTTTCGCTACTAATGTTTGAAAAGATCATACACCGAAGAAATATAGCCACTGGCGTAGGAACGGGGGTTTTTGGGACAACCCCCCCTCCCCGAAAAGCCTTTTGTATGAAAAAAAAATACATTTATAATATCATTTTGTAATTTTGGTGGTTCATTCAGCGCAAAGCAAATACACAAGAAATATCACCTGATAGTTGTTAAAGTTTGATTTATTTTAATTATCAGCAGAAATATAAAGCTTGTGCTTCGAAGGCGGATGGCAAGTGGCTTATAAATAGTGGTTAAAGTCAGGGACAAATTCGGACAATACAGATCTTTGATTTCACGCTAACTTTCCCGATCCTAGGATTGAAAAGTGCACTTTCTGATCCGTTCAAATTTTTTGGATTAATTTCATTTCAAGACTCACAAATTATTTGAAATCTTTTCAAAGCTACCTGGAGCCCTTGTGAATAATGAAGAATCATTATCAACGCTTTTCCAGGTATTCCGCGGATAGTCCTAAAGTTCGACAAAATTTTCACGTAGGCGCGTTTCAACAGGAAGCGCCTACTACTGATATTCCTTGCAATAGTAAAAAATCTGCGGCTTCATAACTATTCGTATAATTTATTCGACTGTGCATATCAAATCATTAAGCCACAGTCAGTATATCATCGAGCAAGTAGTGTAAAACTCGTCTTGGACAGTCTTAAATGGAAGTCGAACTTGGTAGCACTGTGCCTCTTCTTTGGTCCATTTTTGGTCTAGATGGAAGTTCTTCCAATTTTCAAAACCTCAAATCGCTGTCGGGGATTATTTGTGCAAAGAATGTTTCTAGTCTTGGATCTCCTTGTGCTGCTGGAGCTGTTTGTCAAGAAATGATCCATTCAAATATACTCTATTCTGTCCTACTGACGTTCCATCGCTGCCCTTTCTTAACCCGTGCGTGAAAATATTGGAAATTATGTCGGCTCCCACGAGGAGGTGTATGGAGTATGGACTCTCGTTTGAGTCGCAAGTTCTGGACCATCGACTCTCGCACAACTGAGGATTGCCATCCAGGATCTGGTAGTCTTTTCGTCAATATACATATATTAAGTTCAGGAATAGACTTATAACAATTTAACCCCAACCACCCCCCCACCCCCTGAAAATATTTCTTGCTACGCCACTGAATATAGCAGCAAGATTCGAGCCCCTTAAATAATGATGCCGGACGGATTAATCGCCATTTTTTATCGAAAAAAACAAAAAAAACAATCTGAGAACAAATTGTTCAATTAGAAATTCTTCACCACTACTTACGACCAGTTCTAATCTCTCTACAAATTTATTGATGTCATTTCGCAAGCTTCGAAGTCAATGAGAATTTATTGAGCCAGTTTAAAAGATTTTCCTTCCTGCTGTTAAAGGCCTTTACTTTGTTCAAAAGTGACTCATTCTACTCGAAACTTTCTTTGGTTTGGGCTAAAATTCCCACCTGTAATTAACTGACAAGTACTGAGCCTATCCCGGTCAACAAAGTATTTAGGATTCATCCCAGGGACCCAAAGCTGAATTGGAGGATTAAAATAGAAGAAAGAGTACATAAAGCCAATATAGCTATGTATGCTTGTAAACAGACGTTAGGTAAGAGAAAGAGTTTGCAGACGCACATTGTACACTGCCTACAAAGGTGATTATACCAGTGAACAGGGCAGTGCCTCGCCAGGGTCATTGCGGGCCCAGAACGAACCGGCCGGAATAAAAGGCGACTAAATCGAATAGGAATAAATGCACACCATTCAAGCTGTACAGCAAAACCTTAAGCCCGCCATATATTGCAAAGTGTTGAATCATGCGCCACATTACAATATACGCATCGATGGGAAATCTTTAGAATTAAGGCTCGAAAACGAAATAGCTTAAAAAAAAGTTCAAAGTTCAAAAGTGATTTTTGGGTGCTCCAATAGACAATTTGGAATCGGCGAATTAGGAGGACTCCAGGCAAAAATTGCTCCACAATTATTTTTAGGAATTTTGAGTTATATATCCTCCTTCTTCCGCCACCGCTCGACCTGAGCGCAACACCAAAACTGATAAACATTGAATTTGTCAGCACTCAAAAATCACTCCGAATGCAAATATCACTCAACTTTTGAAATGATTTTAGTCTGGAGCCCCATTTGCGTTTTATTTGATGTTACGTTGGAGACGGCCATATAACCCGTCCCGGCCAGTGTCCGCTCCTGTATGGTCACCCCTTCTTACTAAAAGATGTAACAGATGGATCCAAAGAATCCCTTGCCTCGTAATAACGCTTGGCTTGTATAATGTCCAAGCTGGTCGAAAACTGCCACAATGAGCTCTCTTTCGTGGCCGGGAGGCATAGGGTCTTTCTCCTTCTTCGGGTACACATCGTATCACATCGAGAGCAACGAATTGGCCAGACCGGACAACTCTCGCAGGCAAACCAAAGGAGATTGTGGAGAAGCCACTGTGTGTGCATCTCCATGTACTTTCTTAAGGCTAGGAAAGCTTGTCCTTGTTACAATAATTAGAGATCGTGCTACCGCTTGTGGTTGTATCGTAAGGGCATTGCCAGAATCGTGTCGATAATTATGGGAAGCTGGCATCGTTCAGCCAGATTGAGAAATTCGTATGATATCCTTTGACGAAGCTGCTCAGAGAAACAGGCTGATGGAATAACCGAACACTCTTTACGTTTATCCGGCCCCGGTCAATATCAGTCACGGTAAATTTGGAAACATGTTCTTAAAGGAATTGGGGAAGGTAGAGGGGATTTGATCCGGTACCTAAATATGACTGGCTGGATCTAAAATCCCTCCTTTGTGTGCCTCGAAAAGGTTTAAAACTTATTGGCTCTTAAGCTTAAGGGTGATGGAGACACTTGTTCGTCAAGTTATTCATTGAGTCATCATGAGAATATAGTGTGATAATATGGACGCCATCTATTAGAAGTTTGAAACAACTGTTATTTATTACGACTTAGTTAGAAGTTGAATTAACGATTTGTAACGATTTATGTACTAACGTAACTCTAACTCAATTAGATTAGAATTTGAACGAACCGTAATTAAGGAGAAAGCTTTTCAAAGTTTCCGGAAAAAGAATCCTCCCGTCGAATCTATGATCGAACGATCTGAAACTTGGATAAGGGAGGAGCCTAAAAATATAAAAGCAGTGACAGCGGCATTTAGAGTCACTTTGGATTTTAAAAGCGGTTAAAGTGTTCTAAAGTTAAACTATAAAAACGTAATAATAATAGATATCGCCTGTGTGGCTTTAAAAATTGTATAGGACGAAGAAAAGGGGAAATGATCGTGGTGACCATAAAGGTTGCTAATAGCATACTCAGTAGAACGATTCTCCTTCAATTGCGTAGGTCAAGCAGCATTGGACGTGGCTAGTGCTTTGCTGGGGGACTGTTTGTAAAAACAACACTCACGTTTGGCATGGTCTATGTCGATGCGGATGCATTTATAAATGTTCATGCTGAATTTTAAGACTTCCTTGCCTGTGGATGCATGCCTATGGCGAGAGAGAGTGTATGCATCTAGCGATTTTTTTTAGTTTTTTTAGATTTCCGTGCCTGTGGCGGGAGCGTGCATGCCCGTATTTTTAGATTTTCGTGCCTGTGACATGCATGTTTAGATCTCCGTGCCTGTTATGTGCATGCCATTGCGTACTTTTGTGACACGCCCCTATGTGGTCAACCAATATGTGGCAAACTCTGGGTGTTCAGCTACACCCTAAAACGAAGCGATTTCAGCAATAATCTCTCCTATGGGCCAAAAGTTCAATGAAAATACTTCACCGATTAGCCTAATACTTAGCAGCCTCTATGCATTAATTTTGTAGGCTAGACCACTTTCATAGATTCGCCAGAGATTTTATTTTTGACTAATCTGTTCAAGAAAGGTTACAGGTACGTAGAACGGTAAGGGTAGGCTTCCACTCCTCGAGGCAAAATATACAGTGGGACGTCTGCCTTTCCTATTGAACATTAGTAGTGGTTCAGGTTGCAGTGTTTGGTATTCCAGCCAACAAACAGACAACTGCCCAATTTTGAAGACGACCATAATCCAGTAGGACCCAAATTATCAAAATCATACTTTCAAGTTTCAGGGCTTATGGTGGGCCCACACGATAGGGAATTTTGTTCATTTGACTTTCCGTGCGACTGATATACAGAGTTTAAAGTTTGAATACAACGGCCGAAAGATTGTATGTGCGGGCATGTCGGCGGAATGTCTCCGGGGTCTCTTTAAGGACTTTTCCAGTGACTTTGCTTTGAATTTTTCTTACAGAAGTCCATAGGCAAAAGTCCCTACGGCCAAAACTCTCCATCGTGTGGACCCACCATTACTCATACATCACCAAAGCCCCAAGCAACAGAGAAGAAATACCCCTAAAATCTAATTCTGACGCAACCCCAAAATTGTTCACCCTGTCTCAAGTATCCGCAAATCTTTCACCAAGGCCAAGGATAAATAAATAAAAATTTTACGGCATATAATATCACCAACGCTGTTAAGATTCTGTTTCATGGTGATTTTTTTTCTTGTAAATTGGGTGTTCAAACATTTTAATCTCACTTGAATTCACATCTCTCTCTCTTTCACAAATATGTAGGTAAACTTGTTCTTATACAGGTATTTAGGGATTTCTGAAAGGTTCTTGCGGAAATATTTAAATTTTCTAAGAGAGAAAAAAAAGAAGCAAAAAAAATGATTTCCTTCGTGTTCCTCTCCTCTTGGTTGTTGTTGCCAGAAATCTCCTTACCAGGATTCGTATTACAAATTTTTGAAAGGAAAAACTTTGGCGGGCTTAGACTTCCATTAGGTAGATTGAACTTCTCCAAAGAGCATCTATAATGCCGATAGCAATCACATTTTGCGGCTGGATCTCGGTCAGATATAGAGCGGAAGGGCTTCATCTGTAAAAGTTGCTTTGGATTATCTTTTGAAGTGTGATGGCTTTATTTGCTTGGATGATGGGGAGACTACTGATTGCGCCGAATTAAAAGCTTCCGAATGCTTCGGATCTTCAAAGGAATACATTATCACATGACAAGACTTTTATTTGCGTGAATTCCTTTTGTGATGTTTGATTTTTATTTTAGATATCAATAAAAGGATTTTTGTATTATGGTTATAGGATGATTCTTTGAGGAATGTGCTTTTTTATTTGGGTACAATTTTTTCCCTTTTGTGTATTTGTGTTGAATTAGGGAAATTTGTTTGAAATATTCTAAAGATATTTTTTTTTGTACTGTGAAACCATTGACAAGTGAATAATCCAATTTATGTTATTTGTAACAAGACTAATCGAAACAAGGACCCATAGCAACTATAAATATATTTTCTGTATCATTTTATGTAACGTATTTCAACCAGAAAAATATATCAATACTTACTCGACTATTGGTGAACATTTACTGCCTTCTACGTCATTAAAACAAAGAGTAACCAAATATGACCAGTGGATGATAAATGGGTAGTAGGACACTTTAGCGTGGGAAACAATATGCAGCCGTGCAGAGCAGGGATTCATCCGCAACCCTCGCACTGTCAAGCATGACCGCCCGTCAGGCACGGCTGTCCGTCAAGCCCGAATGTCAGTCATGCATGGCTGCACATTGGTTCCCACGTTAAAGCGCCCGACTACCTACTATGGTACTTTTTTTTAAACAGGAAGATATGCACGCTTCATGAATTCATTTCATATTTCCTAATTTCGGATAAATTTATTCATAAAATAGCCCGAAGAAAAATCACATAACGAAAATGTTTTTTTTATTGAAACATGCCAACATGAAGAATACAAGATATTCTACATGAAGGTATAATACTTTTACAAGTCTTGACCTTGGTAGAAAAATCCCCATAAAAGAATATAGCCCCCAGGGTATAGTTTTGTCCCCGCTACTCTGGTTGTCGACGAACTTTTAACCGAACTACACGAATCTGCTTCTGATATCATCGGCTATGCAGATAACTTGACTTTAACTTGACCATTACAGAGGTTATGAGAACAAGACTCCGAGAAGTTAAAAAATGGGATACCATGGAGCCCAATAATAGATATTTATTTCCCATTTTCTAAACGTTGGACCTATGTCGTATTTGTATACAGAGCACAAAATTTGAGAGCTTAGATTCAGTCAAATATCGGGGAGTAATGTTGGCTAAGACAGTGGCCGGCAAATTCATACAAACATATAAATAATATTCCGAGTATTAAAGAACTTAAGTACATATTAAGGATTACGTATTAAGTGCGCTTATATCAATTTAATTAAATAAAAATAGATATTTAAATCAGTGACTTTAATTCGTAATCACCGTTAGTACGGTAACAAAAAAGGTGACCCCGACGCGCACGCGCATTGCTATTTCAGATAAAAATACATATAATTTTATCAAAAACTAATCAAACCATTTACTATTGTTTTACGTAATAAAATAACGTGAAAGTGAAAAATAGGCTGGCATAATTGATCTAGAGAAGATCTTACAACGTACATGTGGCCATGATATAATTGCCTTTTGTTATAGTTTTTTTTTTGTTAATGACAAGAACCCCGTAACAAATTTCCACTAGCGGAATTTTATTTTCTTACTTAGAAGAAAAAGAATAAAACCGACAAAGGTCACAATACACCATTAATATCAATAAAAATTGAAAATCGGTATCATATAACAAAAGGAATTTTTGTTTTTACATTGTGAGCGATAAAAACTCTCGGAGTGGTTCCAGTTTATTGAAGCTTTGTTGTTGTCTATTTATTCCCTTTTAAAAGTTTTTTTTTAGGGAAATCAGAAATTTCGTGCCCAAACACAACAGCTCAGCACAAAGTCATTGCATCGATCAGAATATCACCCAACATCGGAAGAAATTAGGCGGCTAAATAAGTTTTATTTAACCTGATCTGGAAACTGACATTTGACGTTGGAGTAATGTTTACCACAGCATATTTGAACGGAGCACAAAAGAGGTTATATTATATTGCACCTGGATCAAGAGCATAAAACAAAGGACAAGGATTAACAGATAATTTTTTTTTCTTTCTTTTCTTTTTCAAAATATACACATTTTGTTTAACAAAATTTCGAAGACTATTAAATTTAAATTCAGTTAACTATGCTGATAACTATTTACTATATTTTATAATTTAACTGCATTTTACATAATTATCTACTATATGCTATACATATTTAACTACATTTCACATAGTTACCTATTATATTTGATAATTTAACTATATTTTGCATAAGTATCTACTATATTATATACATATTTAACCACATTTCACATAATTATCTACTAAATTTTATAATTCAACTATATTTCACATAATTATTTACAATATTTTATAAATATTTAACTATATTTCACATAATTATCTACTATATTTTATATAAATATTCTAAATTATTTATGCGCTCTACTTTCAATTGAATTAAAAGTTGTGATTAACACATATACACATAAGTACATATTCAACCTAGGGTTTCATACACACCTTTCACATTTACCATAAACATATATAACGTATATAGAGACCCACAGATATATAATTATTGTTTTTTTTTCTTTGGTTCGGTATTACACACCTCAGATTTTCTTTGTTGTTTCAATATATTTTTTTTCTCCCCGTTTTCATTTAAAATTTTTTTTAAATACAAATGTCGAACCCGGAAGATATTAATATGGAACAAGTCATTCCACAGATAGAGGAGCCAAAGCCCGGAACTTCGGGTGTCGACGCCGTTAAAGTGTCAAAATACGACATCCCGAAATTCTGGGTGCAGCAGCCCGCCTCCTGGTTCTATCAGGCGGACATTATGTTTCAACTGGCGGGCTGCAAATCGGATAGAATCAAAGTCTACAATGTAATAGCTGCATTGCCGGAAGAGGCGGTAACGGCAATGCGGCTTAGCACCGTAGACCCCTCTACCTCCTCATACGAGGAAATAAAAGTGCATCTGCTCGAGAAATACGGCACTTCTGAGAAGCGCCGGCTCGAGCAGTTGCTTTCAGTGCAAGAGCCTGGAGACCGGAAACCTTCCGAGTTTCTCCAGGCTCTGAAGGCACTAGCTGGCGGGTCGTCGGCAGTGAACGATGACCTGATCCGGAACCTGTGGGAGCGGAGGCTTCCACAGGCCATCCAGGTCACGTTGGCCACAGCTGCCGACCAAAGCCTAGCCGGATTGGCCGCCACGGCGGACAAAGTATGGGAGGTGCTTCCACACGGAGGCGCCTCATACGCGTCCGCCGTCCGCGCAGCTCCAGCCAACGTGGAGCCCACATTGGTGGCGCTGCAAAGCGCCATCAATAAACTGACGGCCAGGCTAGATAAGCTTGACCGCAGCCAGCGGAAGCAGAGAAGCCGAACACCTGCCAATCGGCAGGGCGGCCCTCGACAGCCCTCGGCCAATCGGCCACAAGGGACGAACCAAGCCAGGGGTAGCTTGTGCTATTTCCACTACCGTTTCGGTAGTGAAGCACGCAGCTGCAAAGCCCCCTGCAGTTTCAACGGTGGCCAAGCCAAGCCGGCGAAAAAAAAGGCCACCTCCACCCCTAAAAAAAACTAAAGGGGCAGGGGATCGACATGAGCGAGCATATAACCGGCCGCTCATATCGTTTATTCGTCAGAGACACCAACAATCGGATGGACTTTCTGATTGATTCGGGCTCTGACGTTTCAATTGCTCCCGCCAAGGCGTTCCCGGCCCATAACGGTAGCCCGAACGTCCTTCTGTACGCGGCCAACGGATCACTGATCCGAACTTTCGGCACTAAGTTGTTAGAACTCGAACTCGGCTTACGCCGACGATACGTTTACAACTTCATTATAGCCGACACCACTAAAGCCATTATCGGGGCGGACTTCTTAACGAAGTTCAAATTGTCAGTCGATTTTGAATATCGGCATTTAGTCGACAAGCGCACGAAGTTTCGCATTAACGTGTGCGCTACCGTCGACTACAACCCCGAAACATTTCCATGCCGAATTATTGGCATATACAAAGAGCTATTAACGAAGTACGCTTCGTTAACAAAACCGCCCAATTTTAACCTTCCGGTTAAACACAATGTGCAACACCACATTGTAACTAAAGGGCAATTACCATTTGTCACCGCTCGGCGACTCCATCCGGAGAAACTGAAGGTGGCAAAATTAGAATTCGACCATATGGTCCAATTGGGGATTTGTCGACCTTCGTCGTCCCCCGCAGCATCTCCGCTTCATCTGGTCCCTAAACGGGACTCACATGATTGGAGGCCATGCGGTGACTACCGTCGCCTTAATGCTGTCACTGTGCCGGATAGATATCCAATCCCGCATATACAGAATTTCTCCGTGAATCTTCACGGCTGCACAATTTTTTCGAAGGTTGACTTGGTACGTGCATATCATCACATACCAATCGCCCCAGAAGACGTGCATAAGACTGCACTCATTACGCCATTCGGCCTATATGAGTTTACACGTATGCCATTCGGCTTACGAAATGCAGCCCAAACCTTTCAAAGGTTCATAAATGAAGTTACGAGGGATCTCGACTTCGTTTATGTATACTTGGACGATATACTTATCGCCAGTAAAACCGAGGATGAGCATATCGTTCACCTCGAAGAGCTCTTTAAACGCCTCGATAGCTTCGGTTTAACCATTAAGCTAGCGAAATGCGTTTTTGGTGCAACAGAGATTAAGTTTCTAAGCCACCGCATCACAAAGGATGGAATACTTCCATCCTCCGATCGGGTTCAGGCTATCGTTGATCTCGCACCTCCAACTTCTGTCAAATCGATCCAGAAGTTTTTGGGAATGGTGAATTTCTATCACCGATTTATCCCAAAATTGGCTGAACAGTTGGTGCCGATAAACGAGCATTTGAGAGACCTTCTCAACCGCTCACGTGCCAATAAAGTTTTTGACTGGCCAGCAGAATGTCAGGCGGCATTCCTCAAGGTGAAAACCTCGATGGCTGAAGCAACTCTGCTGAACCATCCAATCGAGGATGCAGAATACAGTCTTACGACTGACGCCTCTGATTATGCAATCGGAGGCGTTTTGGAACAACTCAACGGTCATCGGTGGCAACCTCTAGCTTTTTATTCCAAAAAGCTGTCACCAACAGAACGGAAGTACTCTGCATTCGATCGCGAACTTCTCGCAATCTATGCAGCGATCAAACACTTCCGTTACTTCGTTGAAGGACGCAATTTCGTGGTCTATACTGATCACAAACCACTGGTTCGCGCCCTTCACACAAAGACCGAACGATCCCCTCGACAGACCAGACATTTGGGTCTAATCTCTCAGTTTACCACAGACATCAGACATGTGTCTGGTAAACAAAACGTTGTCGCAGACTACTTGTCGCGCTCACTAGCAACCGACAACGTCGACTCGGTCACCTTCGACCTGCCTACACTGGCTCAGGCTCAACAAGGTGACACAGAGCTAAAGTCTCTACAAGAGCACCCCAGCAACGGCTCACGGGTAAAACTAGTCCTCACACCAATACCATTTACCGCCCATCAGGTGTGGTGTGAAAATAGTATAGGCATTCCAAGGCCTTACATACCCACTTCCTTACGGAGACTAGCGTTCAACTCCGAACATAGTCTCTCTCATCCTGGTATTCGTGCTACAAGACGAGCCGTTACCAAGAAATACTTCTGGCCATCGATCAATAAAGACTGCAATGAGTGGTCTCGATCATGCCTAGGTTGCCAAAAGTCCAAAGTTTCACGGCATACCAAATCTCCATTGGAAGCTTTCAAACTTCCAAATAATAGATTTGACCATATCCATATGGATATAGTGGGACCCCTACCCCCATCTCGTGGATACTCTTATATCTTAACGATAGTCGATAGATTCACGCGATGGCCTGAAGCATACCCAATTCGGGATATCTCAGCTTCAACAGTGGCAAAGAAATTCGTCACTGAATTTGTCCCACGATTCGGCGTACCACTCGAGATCACAACCGATCAAGGTACGCAGTTCGAATCGAAACTATTCAATGAAGTTGCCAAATTACTCGGCACTCATAGAATCCGGACCACCGCCTACCATCCACAAGCAAACGGGATGGTTGAACGGTTCCACAGGCAACTTAAAGCAGCCTTAATGGCAAGGGACAACACTACTCATTGGAGTGAAGACTTGCCCTTTGTCTTGTTAGGCATACGCACGGCAATTAAGACCGACTTACAATGCTCACCAGCCGAGCTCGTATACGGTCAGAATCTGAGACTTCCCAATTCGATTTCTATCCCAACGGAGGAGAATCCAATTGAAGAATCAGAATTCCTCTCTCGCCTTCGTTCTCATATGCAGAACATTAAGGCAATACATCCTCGGCAACCCGTCCAAAAGGATGTCTATGTGCCAGAAGCCGTGGAGAACGCCGACTACGTTTTCATACGAGTCGACAGAGTTCGAAAACCTTTCGAACCTCCATACGAGGGCCCATATGAAGTAATCAAACGATTACGAAAACACTTCGTTGTCAAATTGAACGGCACAACCAAGTCAATATCCATTGACAGGCTAAAGCCAGCCTTCGGTTGCGACCGCGACAACGAAGCTAAGCCGTCTAAAGCGGTAACATTCCGTTAACGCTACGCTGGGGGGGGGAGTATGTGGCGACTGCGTACAAACTTAATTATTAAGTTTCACACAAAGTCGCACAACATATTCCGAAAACGATAAACACGATCAATCGGAACACTATCTCGATCACCGAACTCAAAGTTCAGTGATCTTCCCGTGTCCCGTTCCGTCCCGATCGTGTTTATCGAGACAGCCAATTTCCGGCATCTCCATTCTATTCTTCGCTCTCCTCGTGTGTTCGACTACGCCATCGCACGTAACTAAAAAGTGATAAAAGAAACAAATAAAAAACAATAGTTTATATATAAAAAACATACATATAAATAATATTCCGAGTATTAAAGAACTTAAGTACATATTAAGGATTACGTATTAAGTGCGCTTATATCAATTTAATTAAATAAAAATAGATATTTAAATCAGTGACTTTAATTCGTAATCACCGTTAGTACGGTAACAAAAACAACAAGGCCAAATATTAACAGCAAAATGATCGAAATTTATTTTGAGGGCCAAATTTTTTAAACATTAACTCTCGTAGGTAGGTACATTGTTATTAACATAATAAAGCTACTCCTAAGCTGTCCTTTGCTAAAAACATCCTCAATCTAAATGAAGTATGTTCACAGAGGCCGACCCTTTCCAACTGTCCCATTTTTGTCTATCTCTTTTCGTTCATCTTCTGTATATAATTTTCCAGCAGTCTCAACATACCTTCTTGCCGGGTCGGTGTGTAAAATTGCCTTAGTCTGGTATGCGGCACGCCAAGGCGGACTTCATTTCCGGCTTTACTCGAAACCAAAACAAACAGATGCACAGACAACCCGACACAGCAACGTACAAGGGCTAGCACCAAGGACTAAGAACTTTCCCCCCTCGGGAAGTCTCAGCTTGCTCCAAGTGGGGCAATCGACAACTCTAGCTTGGCGAGTACCAACCACCGTACTTCAAAGTTAGGCAACGAACCCGCAGGTGTGGCAGCAGTCACCAGATACAGCATCTAAAAAGCAGAGATCACGAGCGTCCGTCTGCAAGAGAAGGTACAATTGCAGAATTGCAGGGAATAAAGCCGCCGGTACTGTCTGGGAGAAGGTCAAAACCAACAAAGCGAAATTTCAAGCAGACGTTGCGGAGTGGAAAGCGCTTAAGAACACAATAAAAAAAAAATTTTAAAAACCGACTTCAGAAAAAAACCCGCGATGCACAAAAAAGGATGAAATAATTGTTTGTAATTCTTAACAACATCAATCCAATAAGAATGGATCTAGAAAGAAGAATCACTTTTGAAGACGGTGCTAACACATGTGGGTGATATATTAAGGGCATAAGCCTAACAAAGAAATGTAAACAATTGCCGAAGCAAGAGTTAGTGCAATCAAAGTCAACTACTACCTGGCACCGTCTTCAAAAGTGATTCTTCTTTCTAGATCCATTCTTATTGGATTGATGTTGTTAAGAATTACAAACAATTATTTCATCCTTTTTTGTGCATCGCGGGTTTTTTTCTGAAGTCGGTTTTTAAAATTTTTTTTTATTTCGTGCTTTTTAGTCCATTTATTTTTTAATATTGGCTGTCATTGCAAGGAGCCTACGTTTTTACGACGCCACATAGCGAAGTGTATTCTACTTGTCACACCTTTTAATTTGATACCCATGTCTGGGGTCGGGGAGCGCAATTGCAAAATTTGATTGCAGATTGTATTGTCATGCGAACTATACGTATGTGCAAAATTTGCAGTTGATCGGTTATATGGAACTGGGTCAAAATCAAGTTGCAAGATTTGTTTACACTATACACACATACAGATCAAGATAATATAAGGCATATAAAAAGTTAAGTTGCCATTGATATCGGGGAAATTAAATGTAAACATTAAACTTCTTTGATTCTTCATCCACGTCATGGTATATTTATTTATTCGATATAAACAATAGTTTTTTGAACTGCAAATTTCGCCATAATTTCGTTCTTATCGGCTTTTGTTCTGGAAGCAAATTTACAGACGCATTCACGTCGAAAACTTGTTTAATATGGAACAAAATTCCCCGAAGGAAATTAAAAAATAATTATTTTGTCGATATATAGAAAAAAAAGCACCGCGAGCCCTCGGGATCGAACCCGCACCCCACAGATCCCACAGACAAGAATACTTCCTTTGCGCTATGTCAAGTGCTATAGGCTGCTGACCAATATGTTAATACAAATCATTTCAGAAAGAAGAAAAAGAGAAAAAGAAAAAAACCGGCCGGGAATTGAACCTGCAAACGCCACACCACGCTAAACCGAGAAGCCGACGCTCTACCCACTGACCCATCGGCCTGCTGCCAGACTTACAACAATAAAGTAATTTGTTCGGTGCCCATGAAATGTTTAGGTGAACTTTAACAGGTTGAATTTTAACAGTTTTTTCGGCCTAACTTCGAACTCCGTTATCAGAATTTAGAAAAAATTTAACGGGACCACCGTGGGAAGCTCCCCCTTTAAATGAACCAAAAAAAAAGCAAAAAAGTTATTGGGTTACAAAGTTATGCGTGAACAGGACCACAAAATACCTACACGTCGAATTGAGTAACCTCCTCTTTTTTTGAAGTCGGTTAAAAAGCAAAAAGACCAAAAAGGAAAAGACCCTCAAGACCAACCATGGTTGGGGGAGCTTATACTCCAGGAACTTAACAATTAGGCTCAACGGGTAACAGGCCAAGAGCTTAAAGGCTGTATCAGATCCAAAGCAGAAAAGCAGAACCGTCGGCAGAGAATTGTTTCTATTGGCTTACGAGGGTCACGTGACAAGAAAAGCAGCAGAGAGTCCTGCCGCTGTTTTCTCATCTCAAATTCTAATTTTGCTGCTTTGCAAAGCAGAATTTTTTGACATTTCAAACATTTGTTACTTGGCAAGTTGTTTTTAAATGACAAATGGATATTTTAGGGTGGTTTTTTGTATCTATTTATGTATATACACAGAACTGATTCAGAAAAAATGTTATTTTTTGTTATTTTTGAAATATCTTGATAAAAAATTAAAAGTCTGCCGCTGCTGCTGCTTTACGTGGATCTGATTCAGCAGGCAGAATTCTGCTATTTCCTCTGCTTCTGCCGCTGCTCAAAAAGTTGGATCTGATACAGCCTTAATAGTAAAGAACCATCTACTAGTGGCACTAACTGATGCCAATTTTAGTACCGGCAGACTACCGAACCTTCTCTGGGTTTACATCAAGGACAAAATATCAGAGATGGTCGTGGAGTTCGTGATGGGGCAAATTGCTCGAGTATTTTCGGCACCACAACAGGGATATATCTCTATGGACAACTTGAAGGTGCTCAAGGCGGAGGAACCCCACCGAAATTGTAGAGCCTTGGTACTGCTAATCAACGACAAGTATCCTAATATAGGGAGAGGAGCTCGAAAGAGTTGACTATAAACACCATTTCGGACTAAGGCAGGCATGGATAAAGTTTTGTAAAACGGCTTCATCTAACGAAGAGGCTGACTCCGATGAAGAACTCTGTGAGCGCCTGAATGAACGAACAATTATCGAGGTTGGAAGTATTGATGAGCAAAAATTGTCTTGGTCTTGCAGTCTTGTCTTGGTCTTGCACATTTAACATGAGCCTGAACAAGACCAAGACTTATCCGAGCTTGAAAAACCAAGAGTAAGGCTATATTCGTCTGCCCTTGATCTTGCGTTTGCTCATCACTAGTTGAGAGGGAGCTAGCATCTAAAAGTTCAGATGCAGCCTTGGACAATGCAGTAGATACATGGCGGCTGCGCGAAGCGGGTTTGATGGGTCGAGAAAACCTATGGGCACAGTAATATAATGCGCTATCTACCACAGTAAATAGTATCAGGACCTCCCGACAAAATAGTCGCAAATTCACACTTCGGCAGTGGCCTTAATATCCTTATCCCTACCAGAGAAGAATGGGAAGATTTATAACCTGACAAAAACCATGGCGTTGTCTTGTACACAGTCTGATCCAAAAAAGAGTCAGGTGCTTTGGAGTGCTTTCCACATCAATTAACTGGCAAATAGCTTCCGCCTTCCTAATTTCGCCAGCGTTTTCCCGGCAGAGCTTTCGGCAATTTTTCATGCCTCCTTAGCAATACAGTGAAATCCAAGGCCGGGACCAGGGTAATTCAGCCGAAAACCGACTTCAGTGTAGGAGCCATCCCCACGTTACATTTTGTGGAAGAGCCACGCTTAGCCGAAATGAATAGTTTTTCATAACGGAAATATTTTTGAATAATCCGGAAAACAGTTGCTTAACAAAAAATCAGTTACGGCCGTTATTTCCCAAGATAAAATAGTGATTAGGGAAAAATTTTTGTTTTTTTATTAAATTTACTGCAATTTGAATAACTCCTAAAGTAATTATCATAAAGTAGTCTAATTAGGCTCATCTTTTAGGTAAATGTGTATTCTTTCATTTGGTATAAAGCACAGCAACCTGAGTGACTCCGTTCAAAAAATATGTAGGCTCAAACCAATGCTTTGCATTTAGACCTGCAGAATTCTTCGTTTTTTTCAGAAAATTCGTTACTAACACTACATTTTTTTTTTGCTTTTCTGATGCACCAAACTATTACCTACAATATTTCCATACACAATAAGTGTTTATTTTGGGTAGTTTTGTAGGTAGTAGTAGTAGTAGTAGTTTTATCGTGAACAATTAAAAAGTTACTCGTCTTACAACTGCGGCATAGTAGCATTGGTTTGAGCCTACATATTTTTTGAACGGAGTCACTCAGGTTGCTGTGCTTTATACCAAATGAAAGAATACACAAACCTAAAAGATGAGCCTAATTAGACTACTTTATGATAATTACTTTAGGAGTTATTCAAATTTCAGTAAATTTAATAAAAAAACAAAAAATTTTCCCTAATCACCCTGTATCTTAGTGGATAGTGGAGATAGCCGCCCTCTGTAGAACAATTTTTTTCTCCAAAGACATCCAGGAATCACCCCTGAAAATATTAGCCGCGTACTCCAACAAAGGATTTATTAAATTTCTGATGACCTTTACAAGTCGGGAACGATAGAATATGAGTATTTTAACTTATTAAAACGACAATATCTCAGAAATGGCAATTCCTACGAGAAAATATATAATGTATTTTTTTGTAGATAATCGCCTAATCTACAAACGTTGTAAACACAATTTTCTGATAAGACGTACGGTTTAGCATATATTTGCAAAAAACTGATATTTTGACCCTTTGACCTTGAATAAAAAAGTTTTCAGTCGTCCAATAGCGTGGCAGTCTCTACAGCTTATGTATAATAATGTTTTTAAGGGCTGTTCCAATTTTCAGCAACTTCCGAATTATCTTCCAATTATGGCGTTTTTTCGTCTATTTTGACTGGACTACTGGAGGACCCTCGCCGCAGGAATAAGGAAGATGAAAAGGGGCCAGGGCAGCCCCGGGGCTTTTCAAGTAAAGACGGTGGTTTTGGATTGATTGTTGTTGAAGTTAATGTTATTGCCTCATGATATTCAAATTTTTTGAATATTTCATTGAGGTAGTGATAGGAAAGGTAGATTTGAATGGTTATTTTGAGTTTACTATTTTTGACACCGTGTTAGTATCGGTGGTAGATAAGATTTCGGCAGTGATGGTATTTCTGTTAACTTCGCTTTATCTTAAAATTATATATTCGTAGATCGCTGCCCTATGTTTTTGGTTCCTGAAAAGTTTTTGTCTAATTAATTGTAACGTATGGTCACCGACTACAAGGTAGTGGGTGGTGTTGTGTTTCCCGGTCTGGGCATAGTTCGTAAACGCGCTGGTACCAGGGCGGTTTCTGACTGTGGTTTTTCTGTCTTTGCCTAAGCTATCGTGTTTAAACAGATCTAAATGAGGGTAGAGTCACCCACCCAAATATTTTTATGAATCCCATTTAATGCTGCATATTTCTAGGATCAGTTTTCTTTACTAATATTTGTAAAGCATGGGAAATTTGTGAGAAATTTTAATATTGTTTGATCCGTAGGATGACCCTTTTGGTAATTATTGCCTCAGGATATGGCTAAAGAGATAACAAGGAATTGCACCATGTATCCAGGTTTATATTTTTCAACGAAAAGTGTCCTCAAACATTATTGTCTACTGTTGCATGTCTTAAGATCCTTCATCTACTATGCAAGTACCTACAACAGAGTTTTCGTTAAATCTACATAATTTTCAATCACATCCCTTTTACAAAATTATGCCACAATTTAAAATCCATTACACTAAGGTCACTTAACACTCCAGTATTAAGGGTCTTCGGCTGCTTAATTTCTAAAGCCTGTCCTCGACTATTCGCCCCGCATCAAAATATTCAATTCTATCGCCATAGAACCGCCAGGTAATAAAATTGCCATAAGGCTTAAAAGCCCGTGGCAAAAAGTTTTCCATCCGAGGTTATGTGGCTCAACTCATTCTCTCTAAAGCAATCTGCGGTAGAATCCGTCTATGGCGGGCGGCTATATTCGAGGAGGAAGGATCGTAAATAAGAGCTTAAGCAGCAATCCCAAGACAATAAAAATGCAGAGCTCCAGGACTGGAACCCTGGGAATGGATTCGTTATCGTAACTTTTACTTTATTTGAATAATTCCAGTAGAAAGTTCCTTTGCGCCTGAGAGGAAGAAAAAAAAAAGTTGTGATACATACACACATATATACAATATATGTATATAAATTTTTTTTTATTCGCATTCGTGTAGATTTATGTCAAACACTGTAAATACAATTTACAGATTCCAGGTCCCAATGGAAATTGAGGGATCAGAAATAAACATTTTCGTTGTTTTCCTACCTGAGGTAGGTAAAAGTTGTAACACGTGTTGGATTCTCTCCAATGATTCTTCTTAAAACATAACAATGGGGAATTTTTTTTTATTACATTTTTATTGTGCAAATCCAAATCTTCATAAAAGGAAACCTAATTTAGTATTGATTGTGCGCAAATAAATGTATCGTATGTAAAATAGCATCTCCTTGCTTTTTTCTACGTTTTTTTTTTTTGAATAGAATATCTCAAGCAATTGTACTTATGGAGATTTGGAGTTTTTCCTGTACCTATGTACGTGCAAAAAAATTTGCTCAGGAATCATCCAAGGTGAAATTTTACTCGATTTTATTGTCCCTGAACTTAAACTTGAAGGAGAAACTTTCAAACTTTAATCTGGGTGCGCTCGTACAAGTTGGGTAATAATTTCTGTTTTTTATGGCACGGATGAACGAAAAGTGGATCAATTGGGCGATGTTTTCAGATAAAAAAGTCCAATTTTAGATTTAAAGTAATATAGGATTTGTTTCTGGTTCCTTGAGGTATTTATATAACATCCGGAAGTGCTCAATTTGTTGTGGATTTTAACTGGGGTACGGTTATTCAACTACACAGTAGTAAAACGGTTCTGCCTAGTACATTTGTGGAGCGAAATGTATTATTGAAAACTTCTGTTACATAATCCTCCTATCATCGTCCTTAACAAAATAAATAAATCCAATGTTCGTCTTTGCTTTTCAAACAAAAGGCTTAGCTATTTTGAAAGAAGTTACTTTGTCAATAAAATACGCATAGAAATATCAGATACCCACCGGAGTAGTTTCCCTAAGTGGTTTTTGCAGACCTAATTTAAAGCCAGCTTTATAAAATTAAGGAAGGTCTAAAGGGCTCCAAAGTTATGGTAAACAAATGGTCAATACAAACTCTGCACCATACAGTGGATGCATTGGAACTCGGAAGCTAACTTTGTCTTTTGTGCCAGAACACAGGCTAGTAATAACCCAACCCAAGAGTTCATACGCAAGGCTCGCCATTTCCTCCTTCACCCCCTGACTCCTCCTAACCTATCCTATTGTTCTTTCTACTCTTCCAGCTACGTTTACTACTGGTCATTGCACCTTGACTTAAACGACATGATGAACTAGTACTACAAAGGGTGATTACCTGAGCTTAGACTGTCACATAAAAAAAATCACCCGCTATACTATCAGACAGTCCGTCATATTGTACAAGTCATTCTGCAATAGACGAGTAAGTAAGCTTAGATCAAAAGAATAGTGGGCAAAATAGCCTATTATAAGACTGTAGCATTTTTTTACGAGGGAATGATAGATGACACAATCAGGCATGGATTGGTCATATCCTGCGAATTTAGCAAACATAACCTTTAGTGAAATCCGACTCGTCGAGTTGGAAGACCTCTTCTTTTGTTAGGTGTAGGCTTCCAAGTTGCAGCAGCTCCTACATCCTTACACATAATAGGCCAGATCGCTGGAACAGGTTGTAACTATCGAGGGAATTTCTGTCGGGGCACGAAGAAAAGGAGTGCTGCCAAGAGACCAAAGACGACTATAAAAAATTTGGGAATGGTGACCCATGGAAGAGATAGCTGGGACGGTCCGACTGCCGGGAAAGTATCGCAAAAGAATTGCATCCGCTGCACCGGGTGTCGGCACGGCATACAGTGTGCAAACTAGCATTAGGCTAGCTAGAGTAGGGTTCGTAGGGCAGGGTGGCAATGGTGGATAACAGTTAACTTGAAGCTTGAAGGGAAAGAAACTAGTGCCTACATATCAACATCTAAAGAGGCGATGATGGGGGTACGGAAACCGTGCGGGGCCAACTTGAGAGGACTAAAAAGAGAAGAAAAGAAAGTGGTCACTGGTCACCGTCCATTCGGGCGGTTGCACAATGCTGGTCGGATTTCGGCGGGATGAGGTTGCTCACCTCAGTTAGATCATCGAGGATTCCACCGCTTTGCTTACGGAAATCTTTCCCGAATGGTGCTCTAAGGGAGAAAATACCCCGATTCTGGTTAACAGAATAAGACCCAGCAGCATGCGCATATACGTGCAGGTTAGAGGTGATCAATAGCAGGCCTTTTATAAAAATTTAGGAAATGATCGGATTTTGAATTGAGTTTTGGGGAACACCGGCAGATTATGGAGGTATTGTCCAGTACAGTAGATTCGATACCAATGTGCACCATCTTCTTCTTCTTCTTTTTTGTATTTGCACTACGACCTATGAGTCGATAGGATTTTCCCTGTTTTGTATGACCCTTCCCCGCTTTGAAAATAAAGTCCACCCAACCCTCTCTCTCTAGTTCTTTAGAATATGGATCAATATTGGCCAACGATTTGCCTTTCTCTGCTTACCATGGTTAATTTACGGTCGCCTGGTATCCGGAGTCCATCGTTGGTAGTACATTCACCATTCCATTCATCCCTTCAGCACGATTGTTTGCAGCTTGGAATTGCGGGTTTTATCACGTATGTATGTCTTCTCTATCTTCTCTAAATCCGCCGTATTCAGTATACTCCAATGTGCGCGAGGAGTCGCTCATAAGCAAAGCTTTTCATACGAAAACTAAATATATTATAAAAGAGCAATAAAGACCTTATAACTGTATAGCCTAAGCTTTTAAACCCCCACCAGATTAGCATTTAAAAGGAGGATTGCTTCAGAGAATACCATGAAGGGCATACCCAAAGAGGGAGCACCGCTCAAAAAAATCAGCGATACTGAAGTGATGTACATAATGTCTTATCCAGTTTTTCATAATGGCCCTAGTAGACAAACCTTATTTCAAATTAAATGCGGCAATCATCTGCCTTAAGTATTCGGAAAGCTTTTTGAAAAGCTTTAAAGAAATACCTTAATACCTCAGCTCCACCCTACCGGACCGGATTTTGGCCGAACTGCGCAAATTCGAGCAAATTGACGAACTGAACTTCAAAATACCTTGCACACAATTTTCACATATTCAACTGAGGATAAAAGCACCTCAATTCGCCCAACTGGTCTCGAACTGAAGTTGAACGTTACAGCTCACTCAAAAGAGATTGAAATAGGTGGAATGCTATTCCAATAAGATTTTTCATTTCTGACTGGCGAAAAAACAATAACAATTTCAAGCATAAATTGAACATGAGCTGGACTTTAGCCGATGAAGCCACTCATATGAATTTAACTGAACATTATTGGATTATGTGCGGTGATGCCGGGCCATTAAACTTTAGATTAACTCATACAATGCTTTAGTTTTTGTTGTTGCATTACTTCCTATTTCAGGCAATTATGTTGGTGACCGTGATGGGTATCATTTAGCATACTCAATAGGCCGGTACTGGTTCGAGGATAAGCGGCATTGTACGTCATTAGTATTCAGTTGGGAGAATGTATTGGTAAAATAACCCTCGCGTTTAGAAATAATAAAGTTTTTGACACCGGCGCAGTTATTACTCACATATCCACGGCGAAATTTTCAAATTTTTCTCCGTTCATTTTACACTCGGAATCGAAGAGCAATGAGGGCTTTCCTTAGTGGTCGTCCATAATTTACGTGAGCCGATTTTTGCGATTATACGACCCCCCTCCACCTTGGTCGGGTAGGTCGTGAGGTTTGGCTCGACCCCTCCCCCCTAATCTCACGTGAGATTTTTCAGATTTTAAAAAACACTAAAAGTACGCATTTAAGGGGGTAATTACAAGCTTTAATTATAGATAACTGATAATTCGAACTCCTGCTTGCCCCTCCTCTATAAGCCTTTGTGGTTTGTAGTGGAAACACAACTACTAAAATACTCATACTCAACAAGAATTCCATTACTCTATGATTCGGCGAGAGCCCATCCTGTAGTTCTATATTCTAAAGTCCTTTTCGCGGGTCAGTTATTACGTTTACATGCTGTCGTGAGTACTTGACTTGAAACTTACTTGAAATCTCAAGTAGCGTTTTTGGTTCTTTTACTTGACTTCAAACTGTCTTGAGTTTTACTTGAACTGACATTTAAGGTTTCAGTGTGTTGGTTAACAATGATTAAATTTCTCTTCTTATCTAAGCCAAAATACACATGAAATTTTCAAGTATTCAAACGAGTTTACATGATATATGTATTTTCAAGTCAAGTAGAAAAATTTTTGTGATTTACTTGACTCAAGTATACTTGAAGTCAGGACAGGTTTACATGCATGTTTTGTTACTTCAAACCTACTTCAAGTATACTTCAAGTAAGCATGTAAACGTAATAAGTGTAACTTGACTCGTACGTCACAGCATTCGTCGAGTCCAGCGTTTGGCTGGTCGGTGGCGGCTAAACAATCGAAGGGCTACACTATGCTACTTTCCGGCGTTCGCATAAAAATTTTTGTGTAGGATTTAGCCATATCTTAAGGCCTCCTTTCACACACAGGTTCACAACAGGCTGTGGCCTGAAAGTTTTCACCTTGAACCCAAGTGTCACCACACACCTCTCCGGCCGCTAATTGGATGGATCCTGCAGTCCAAGAAAACTGACAAAAATCTTAATGTATGAGGGCATTTGTCGTCAGTTGGTGCCTGAAGATCCAGAACATACTCTCACGCTGTGAATTTACGGCACTTATTCAACCTGTATCCACTCAAACCACACTTCCACAGTCCTACTCGCACTTGTTCGCGGGCTTCATGGCCTAAGTCTGGAGCCCCTTTAAGGCACAAGTGGATTGGCGCCGATGCGATGTCGGCGGCCGCCTGCGAGAGAGTTTCCCAAACATTTAATTTCTCCGCGCTGCCTGCGCATTGTGTCAGAAAATATGGTAGTGGGTGTATTTTAAAGACTTTCCAGTCACCAATCTGTTAGTTCCTTTAAAGTTTTCGTTGAGGCCATGAACATTTTTGCACTTGAATTAACAACCTGGGGGGCAATTCTGGTTCGGTGCAGTGAAAAGTGAAAACACTTTACACGTTTACACCTTTGTTTGCGATTCTTATACCGTGCAAACCACTGTCAAAAACTTTGCACGACCAAAAATTGTTTACACTGTAAAATTTAGAGTGAAGTCGTAAAAGTTTACACTTTAGATATGTACCTATACTAGATTTGATAAACTGTCACTTGCTAGTATAAAAATTCTATTCAGCCTTTATTCAGCATTAAGTTTTCACGAATGCAACGAGAATCGCTTTTTCAAATTGAGTACAGTGAAAAAAGGTGTGTAAAACGTCAAGTGTAAACTTTTTTTTCACGTTTTCACTACACCGAACCAGAATTGACTCCCTGTATGCTAAACTACTGTCGTCTTCGCCTATGTGTCTGTAGGGAATCAAGACGTCACCTGAATGCCACGGTCTGTCAGGCAGATACCTGAAGTCCTCATCCCACAATCAGACTGGGCATTGTGTGGCCCTCATTGGGCCGTGCCTGCCAGCGTCCTGTAAGTGAATGGGGGGGGGGGGGGTCTTTAGTGGAGAAACATGTTTTACTTAATTTAATCCAGTTTTCTAGCAATTTTACAGTGTTTCTAGAGGAAATAAATTACGTGATATTTTCCGAGACCCCCTCTCCCCACGTGAGATCGTGTGAGATTTGGCTGGACCCCTTCCCCTCCTAAACAGCTCACGTAATTAATGGACGACACCTTATGACGAGGCGCGAATGAGGCAAGGGTTAGATGATCCTTTGTGTGGGCCTTATAGGGCAATCCACACGGGGTCTACATGAGGCAGTTGGGGTACTCTTATAGAGGCCCTATCTGCACCCTCTCCCAAAAAGCTAGCGAGGCTTAACCCTATAACCGAAGAATTTAAAACCATATGTAACTCAACAGACAGATGGTAATTCAATTGACTGATTTACTTTTTACATTTCAACGGTTACCTGTTCGCATACTCCCACCCGCAATGATCATGCTCCGCCGCCCCTGCTCCTAACCCCTGTAAATAATACTTTGCTCCCAGTATTAGTGCCATGATCGGTCGCAAGCCTTGGATATATTTAGAGCAACCAAGGCAGACCCCGCGGAAGATTGTAACAAGGTTACGAAACTCTTTCTATCAAAGTCTTATCAATTTCAGCATTCTACCGTCTGGCTAGACCAGGAACATTACATCACACCATCATCCCTTAATTTGAAATTTTCCGCCCTCGAAAAGCAAATGTCTGGAAGATCTAATACGTCAATCAACAACTATCTCATTTTTTTTCGATTTCCAAGTGCAAACAGAAGTGTATCCACCACCAGCAGCAAGGAATATATTTAAATCCCATTATAAAATTTGTTCGCCCTTTATTTCACCCCCAGACGGGAAGCATATATACAGAGAAGCTGCTCTACAGTCACGATTCCCTGCATCTGAACATGGTTTATCTCGTCCTGGTACTTGGGTGCTAATTTTTCAGAACATTTCCCAAGCATAATAGGAAAATTTCACCATAAATAAGGTGGCGTCTATGTGTTTATATTCTTATGGCATTAAGATAAGGAGGAATTCGCTCGATGAAAAATTTACGACAAATCAAGAACAGCACCGATGATCTGATGAATTTTTTTTTATTTATTTATTTTTTTTTTTTTTGAGAAAAAGTTCTGATTTATCTCCCGGCAGGAGGATATCACATCCTTGGTTATTTCCCTTGTTCGTTTCCATTGAAGAATTCATTCTTACCTATTGGAAGTAGCAGCATGAATATTTAAAGACGTTCAATACTCTTAGAAAAGTATCTTTTCTTTTTCTTTATTTCGGAGTATTTTTTTTGTTGTTATTAAAGTTTTTTTTGTTGTTGCGTATTTTCCATCTGTTTGCGACATTTCCCTCTGCTCCTTAAGTCCCCCGGATCATATCGTCCCTTTCAAAATATCATAGATGACAAGTCGCATTAAAAAAAGAAATCATAAACGGATAAAGAAACATTTCTTAAATATTTTTTTTCTATACCAAGAAAGGAGTCTCTGAAAAAGGAAATTTCTGAATGGGAGTGGCTCCCTTTTGTCGATATCAATAAATGTTCCTTGCTTGAGCATAGCTTTAAGAGGAACAGATAGAATCTCTGGGCTTAAGGATTTTTTTTGTTGATATTTTTCTACCAGGGAACAAAAAGCATCCTGAAGGAGGAAATAGTCTTCTCATTTTAATAAAAGACCAAAGTCTGTGATAATCCTTTACGTTTATGCTGAGATATGAAATATGACCTTACGAATTACTGGATTTTACAAATATTTACACTTTTAAAGATTTTCTATAATAGAAGAAAACTTAAGTGGAAAATTTTATTTTTTAAAAAAGAGAAATAAACATGGCTGACATGAAAAGCATGCACGATAAAAATGCTTGAAGTTTTGACTTTTGATTTCTTTATACTTAAGGTGTGTGTGCTGAAGCGTGTGACAAATCGTGTTGTTTAGAGTTAAGGGTGAGAGTAATCGATAAGGTAAAAAATATTTTTCGATAGGAAAGGGTAAATCGTGTTCTTGAATACTTCTAAATTCTAGGCACGAAATGTTGCTTGCTTTCAAAAAGTTTAATCTTTTCCTTACAAGTTCATTTACTTTGATTCGTTTAAGTCGTATAAGAGAAAATGTGTGGCTATGATTTACGTCGTTTGATATAAAAAAATTAATGATTTATGTTATAATTACTTTCTTTATGCTCCCTTAATCCCTCATGGGACAAAGGGCGGAAACAGTTGCCCTCCAGCCGACTCTGTTTTGTGCGACAGCTCTCAGCTCCGATCAGGATCTCCCAGATGTTGCGGCCTCTGCTAGTAGGGTTCTCCTCCACGTTGTTCTAGCTAGGTCTTCCGACTCGACGAGATCCTGGCGGATTCCGGTCAAGGGCCTGTTTTCCTAGATTTTCGTTTTCACGTCTCAAGGTTTGGCCAATCCAATTTCATTTTCGCCTGATTTGATATTTTGATATTTATTTATGGACAATTTATGTACAAAGACAGAGTCTTACAAATAGTACACTATTCTTCTATAGGCATGAATACAAAATCAAACAGTGTTAATAATGAAGCTAAATATTACTGGAGACTACATTACAATAAAGCACATAAGAAATGAATAAAAAATTAGAAACAATAAATAAAATAAATAAAAAAAAATTAGAAAAAGAAAATAAAACGGAAAAACAGAAAGAAGAAGAATAAAGTAAGAAACTCATTAAAATGATAAAAATTATATAAAAAAGCAAAACAAAGGCATGTGATGTGTGGATAAGTGGGCGGATGCTAGACTTCGGAGAAGTGAGTAGTAATAAATTTTCTGAATCTGTTAGCGGAAGCAGCTGATTGGATTATTTGGGGCAAGGAATTCCATATTCTCCCAATATGAACGAAGTAAGAACTTTCGAGAACTTTGAAGTTGAATTTCGGAAGTGCTATCATTTTATGTCTTGTACTTCGGAGTAGCTTAATGAATTCTCTGAGGTAGGCAGGTTCGCCGCTATTAAGAACTTTATAAAAAAGAGTAGGTTATTCTTAACTAGATGATTTGTTAAAGAGCAATTCAAGATACTGAAACGATATTGAGCGATGTGATCAAATCGTCTTAGCTTATAAGCAAATCGAATGCAATCATTGTACGCGATCTCAAGCTTTTTGCCACACAGGCAATCCAATTTAGGAAAAATGATTGAACCGTGAGTAAAGTGGGGCAACAGCAAAATTTTAATTAGATTACATCGCAAGCTAGTCGGCAAGATATCAGCGAATAACCAGAGTCTACGGATACTGGCGTAGATAGTTCTCAGTTTGGCGTTAACATGGTCACAGCAGGTCATTGTTGAATTCAAAATTACCCCTAAGTTTCGCGCGCGCTGAACATACTATTTCCTAAGAAAACCCCGGGAAAATAAGATAAATCAAGCGGGTTTCTGTATATTACTAAGGCCTGAGATTTTTTAGGGTTAAGTTTCAATTTGTTTTCAAGAGCCCAGTTCAGAACACGCATTAGGTCATCGTTAAGTCTCCATATACAATCTTCGATAAGTCCTAACGGTCGATTTAAGTAAAGGCCCAACTATAATGCACGTAAGAAACGCACGTCAATCGACGTGCGTAAATTTCGTCAACCGCAAAACCGACTAATTGGTTTGCGTATTGGGAGAGACTTCAAAGTTTAAAATTATTAAAATGCTTGAATATTATTCATTGACTATTAAAACTAGGCTATTAATATTTGCATATTATTAATAATCGTGTTTATTTTCAATTATAATAAATTTCTCATCAAAATCGCTATCATGTATTTGAACCACAACATTTTCCATACTCTTTTTTCTCTAAAAACCACAAAACAACAACAAAAAATTAGCTTTCATCGATGTAACTACAAATCATCTCACAAAACGTACGTAGAGCGCGGTTCTTTTCCCATTTTTACGTTTAACGAAACTTAACGAAATAAAATATGACTGACGTACGTCCAATATGGCCGAACACATTAATTTCCATGAGAGCGCCGAGATGACGTGCGTTTCTTACGTGCAATATAGTTGGGGCTTAAATCTGTACGTCATCTGCGTATAAGTGAATCAGACAGTGCTTAACTACAGTGGGTAGGTCATTTATAAATAGGCTGAATAGTAAGGGGCCAAGGATGGATCCTTGGGGAACGCCAGATTTTAAGGAAGCTGACTTTGAGCAGCAGTCTCCGATTTTAACTCTCTGGGAACGTGATTTTAAGAACGCATACATTAATTTTAGCGCTGGCTTGCTCAAATTAAAGTAGTACGCTAATTTTCTCAACAACAAACCATGATCGACGCAATCAAAGGCCTAGGAAAAATCCAGGAGCGCAAGAGCTACAAAATTGTCCTTATCCATCGCAAGGCGAAAATCAGAAGTAATCTTTAACAGCGCAGTGTTACAGCTGTGTGCAGGACGGAAACCCGATTGGTACGGACTTAAAAGATTGTTTTGGGTTAGATGGAGTCTAATTTGGGAGTCCATTATTTTCTCGAGCGCTTTGGCCAGAAAGCAAAGAAGCCTTATTGGCCTGAAGTCCCCGACAGATTTTGGAGTGGCGATCTTGGCAATAGGGATGACTAGCGCTTCTTTCCACGCTGTGGGAAAGACACTGAAAGTGAGACAGTGGTTGAAGATAGCAGTTATAGGGTAAGCGATATAAGGGAGGATTAGTTTTATGAATTGTGGAGCAACTTCATCAGGACCAACAGCATTCGAGCGAATGGATAGTATCACCTTAGCAAGATCTATAACATCAATACAGCTGAAACTGAAGTCACTATCGAGATCACACTTAGCAGAGAATATTGCATCTAAATTTGGTGAGTCTGATTCATCAACGTTTGAAATAGATGCAAAGTAACCATTCATGTCGTCAACATCATAGCTGCAGGAGATACTGGCATCTTTATGCACACCTAGGTTGCTCAGAGTATTCCACAGCTTTTTTGGAGCTACCTTTGGGTTGAGTTTATTTTCATAATAACGCCGTTTCGCATCTTTGATTTTCTTATTCACTAAGTTCCTAGCTTTTTTAAAGCGAGCAAGTCTTACTTCTGATTTGGTTCGTTTGTACATGGCATGCAAGAAATCGCGTTCAGCTAGCGCATATTGTATACCGGTTGAGAACCATTCAGGATATTTTATATTAATACGCTTTTTTTTCAGAGGAGCATATTTGTCCAGGAGCAATTTCACATTACTGCTGAAGTTTAGAACCATTGTGTCTAAGGTACTCAGATAGCTTTCAGAGGGCACGTTCTCGTGTATATTCCAGATGCTCGGGGCAAACCAGTCCGTTTGACCACATTCAATGAATAAGGAATTTATGTCAACGTTTTTGAAATCGCGGTAAACAGACTCTTTGTATGGGCGGGTATACTGTGGCAGTTTTATGTCATATTTTAGCACCAGATAATCAAGGTTTGCGGGGGGTATTAACTGTGAAATAGATTTAACTTTGTTTGGGTGTGTAGATAGCAGAAGATCTAACTGCGATGAAGAAAACTTGCTGTAATAAGTTGGAATTCGATTTAGCACTGATATGTCAAGGGTTTGCAGGAGAAACAGCAAGCTATCTGAAAGTTCATTCCTATGAAGAATATAAACATTAAAATCACCGCCTATAATGATATTATGGTAGCGATGAGTTAAATCGGCAAGGCGGCTTTCGAACTCAGAGAAAGCCTCTAAGCAGAACTGCTGTGGGGGACAGTAAACCGAAGATAGTATGCATTTTTCTAACCCTGTGTCAAGTTCCACAATGATATACTCAAGCACACCAGAGCTGGAGCAATGAAGCAGTGTAGACTTGAAACGCTCTCTGACATAAATGGCCACACCACCACCCCTTTTTTCAAGTCTATCATTCCGAAAGATTTTGAATCCATTTATTGATACTAATGTGGAAGGAATGTGCTGCTTCAGCCAAGATTCGCTCACAATGACTACATGAGTCTCAGTGCCTGCTAGCATTAGGTTGAACTCAACAGATTTATTCACTAAGCTACGCGCATTGAAGTAGCACACATTCAATCCTGGAGATTGCGAGTTAAATATATTAATTAAAGTTCTTAACTTGTTCATACATATCTGACTGTTAGTATCAGCCATTGGAGAAAGGAAGCGAGGACGTAATCCAATCAATACCGCAGATAATATACCGCGCAGACATCACTAAATAAAACCAGTAACAGTTGAAAATACAGAAAAAACTGATCCACACACCACCATAGCCAAGCAAAAATAAAAGCAGATTATATATACTAAAGCTAAATAACACTAAGTAAGCTATGCTAAGAAAGAAAGATCTAAATAAGGAGAGCATTATAGAAATAATCTTCATCATGACGAGCCATGTAACAAAGTACTTCGCATCCGTGCTGAGCCAGGATTAATTGTGAAGAACTGCGCGCAGTATGTAGAATTATATATTACGCTTACAGTTAATGGTGCCATCAGTCCTATCTTTAACGAAAATCAGTCCGTTCCTAGTAAAAACAGAATAGTTTTCGTTATTCTTATAAAGCCTTAAAGTTTCCCTCAGTAGGTACAGTGGCTCAAAGTTAAAATGGAACAAACTGATCTAAAGGTTTAAGGTTTAGAAAACGCTATAATATAATTAAGTTTTATGAAGACATTAAATATATTTTTGAACTTCTTTTTGGAAAAACGTATTATTTACGGACGAAAGTAAATATAAAGTTTTTCAATCAGATGGCAGATCATATGTTTGGCGAAGAGTTAATTAAGAACTGAAAGGAAAAAATCTGCAACTAACGGTTAAACATGGAGGAGGTTCTGTGATGGTGTGGGGTTGCATGTCTGCAGCTGGAGCTGGAAAACTTCATTTTATTGAAGGAATAATGGATCAGTTCATGTACATATTTGAACATATTAAAATCAAATGTGAAGCAGAGTGCAAGGCAATTGGGTATAGAGAGCAATTTTTACTTTTACCAGGATAATGATCCCAAACACATAGCCTACAATGTTAGGAGCTGGCTTATTCATAAGTGCCCTCATGTGTTAGAAACACCACCCCAGTCTTCTGATCTCAATGTAATTGAGAATTTATGGAGTTATTTAAAGAAGAAGTTAAGAAACTATTCTATACCTAATAGAGATGCTTTAAAACCCGCACTTACCGAAGAATGGGCTAAAATTGAGCCTTCATACTGCCGAAAATTAGTCGAATCAATGCCAAATCGCCTTAAAGCAGTTAAAAGGCAAAAGGGACTGCCAACAAAGTATTATATCATAAAACTTTTATGTTTTAGGATTAAGAATGAATTCAGTATTATGTTCCATTTTATCTTTGAGCTAGTTTTTGTTATTTTTCAGAGTTTTATTATTTTTTCATAATGAAATCGTTGAATAGAAATCTAGTAATTTTGTTTTTTAACTATTTATTTATAATGCTTTTATGAAAATATGACAGCATTAAATATACTATATAAATAAATTATTATTTTCTCATGGAAGATTTTTTTTTGCCATGTTCCATTTTTACTTTGAGCCACTGTATATGCGCATTTCTTTGAGTTAAACTTTCGTTTACAAAAACAGCCCTTTCTGAACAGAATTTGTCATCTAACTCATTCAGTTTTATTGACTTTTTGATTCTGCATTTGCTAATGAAGGCCTTTTGTTCATTACAGGAAGGAAAGCGAACTATTATTGGTCCTCCAGATGTGTTCGTGGAAACACCTTTAGCACTTTTATTTTTTGACAGTTTAATACGGAAGGCCTCTGTATATGGTGACATACTGTGTTGTACTACATTTGCAATTGCGTTGACAATTACAGCAGGGTTTTCATCAGGCAGTGAGGGGTCGCCTATCGTTTCTTGGCCGGCCATAGCTCTTCATTTGAAATGCTATGTTCCCAGAGGATTTTCAGGATACGACGCACAGTGCGGCCGATTCCCAAAAAGCTGGCCAAAAGTCGAAAAAACAATTTTCTTATAGGGGTTTCTTTTTTGTTCAGTTGGCTTCAGTACACCCACAGCCACCAGAAATCACACATAGCGTTGTTTCTTTTGTCGTACTTGCTCCAAAACAACAGTCGCAACGATAGCTGTTTTGATTTGTCAAATGGTTCTCGCGAAAGTGCATTTAACAAAGTGTTGTTTAAACATTGTGTAAAAAATTAAGATCGTCGTGGATAGCCATACCAAAAATGGAATCTACTTCTGAATGTAAGTATAATGTAAAAAAAAATAACAAAGAGAGATTTCCCATGCCCAAAATTTTAGTGACACCACGATTGTTACTAATTTTTATCGCTTGAAATCAAATAATCGGTGTAAGTCATCATGCGAATAGAAAAAAGTTCCGCGTTGTTCCGCTCTGAAACTTGATGGAGGTTATTCCTTGAGGTATTAGTTACAGAGTAAAACAAGATTTAGCTGCCCCAACTTGCCCGCTTTTTTTAAGAAGATTTTGAAAAACCTATAAATTGACATGAATCTTGATTATGTTGAATAATATACGCTATTTCACGCGAGGGGGTGGCCAATAGGTGTGGAAGGGGGTGGCTTTTCAAATTTTTAATATCAAATTCGTAATCAGCGACCTCGAAAACCTATAAATTGACATGCATCTTGATTATGTTGAATAATATACGCTATTTCACCCGAGGGGGTGCCTAATAGGGGTGTACGGGGGTGGCTTTTCTAATTTTTAATATCAAATTCGTAATCAGCAACCCCGGAAACCCCCGAGTAAAAAATTTTGTATCAATTACTTGATTTATCGACTTTTGGCCAGCTTTTTGGGAATCGGCCGCACTGTGCGACGTAGGCATCTGTTGATGAAAACTTGTAGGCGCCCGGTGATGAATTGGGCGACTTTCTATATTTCGCAACCGTACAAAAGAACTGCTTTTATCATGCTGGACACTTCTATTTTCCTCCCGGTGTATTTGGAAGTATTCCCTTTGAAGTTGGTGACGTCCAGCGCCCGCCCTGGGGAGAGCGAGTGGAGCGGTCACTCTAGGCGTTAGGTGATAAGGGGAGCCAAAATAAATGCGAAAAGCAGTTTCGAGCAAAACATAATATTTTGATGGCACTTTTAAGGGCGTTGTTTGTAGCTATGTACTCATCAATATCTCGAACTCGAACACGACACAAGCAGGAAGATCGTACATGGCCTCAGGCCGCATCCTACTCGAGGTTCATGGAACAGACTGAAAATGGCGGTTCTAAACTCGATAGAAACCGCAATCCTAATGTGTAAACAATCGTTCTGAAGTTATGAATGGTACTGCGTGAATGTACTACTAACGATGGACTGCGGATACCAGGCGAACTTCGGTTTGAATTAGCCTTCCATTGGTGATACGGAGCTCTGCCATGGGCGACCGTCCTTGAAGATGGATCAATTTGTAACGGTCCACACATTTCTGGGGCTCCCACAGTTCCCAAAAGAACGACCTACAAGGCCAGTTAGATATTTTTGCATCAAGGTGCCGAATGTGGTTCCAGTGAAGGAGAGTTTTCGGGATCCGTCTTCAGCGAGGGCAGTCTGAGCCCGTAAACCCAGGGATGGAGTAGGGTAAACTTGCTTAAATCGTACCTGTTCCTAAAACGTACCTGATGCGTTTCTCCCACCCTAAGGCTTCCACAGCGCTTCAAGCAGCAGAAAACGTAAACTTTAGTCCGCCATCTTGCACGAAAAGAAGCAGAACACTGTGAGGCTGCTCCTTACAAAATTATACAAAAAGTAAGTTTTTATTGACAATTTCAGTATTTTTTTATCCCATTTCATAAGCTCATAGTTCCATAACTATTTGGTATTCGTTTTGGCTCGCAGCATAGTGTAAATACATATTAATTTCTGCCTTTTTTGTGTCAACTTTGTTATTCTCGCCTGCGTCATTTATTTACGCGGACGATTTACAATTTTAGTGTTATGTTTGCCCAATTCGTACTCATAGCATTGTTCTAATTCGTACCGGTACGATTAAAGGTAAATGGGAATTTTGATTAAGTGGTGATACAATTTTATAGTATATTCTTTATTTCCAGTAAAATGGCAGACAGACTTCTGCTGAACCTCGTATAAAGGTTTTATCTGATATGTTATTACCTAACACATGGTCGATTAGATCAGCATTACAATCAATTTCACCGATGAGAAAAATTGTTAGTTCTAAAACCACTACGACAACATCAGCATGTGTATTAACGGGAAGTCCATACAAAAACGAATTAGAAAAAAAGATAGAAGTTCCAAAAAATAAATTGCCAGAGAGTAAGGCTAAAAAACTTGGGAGGAAGAACAAGGAAAATAAGAGCGTTTCAGGAAAAATAAAAAAACAGCCTAAAGAGACTGAAACATGGCTATGTCTTTTATGTAATGAAGATCGGTCAGAGGACATGATACAGTGCAATGAATGCTCCAAATGGGTACATGTGCTTTGCGCAGGCGCAGATAGTACCATTTACTATTATTGTTGTGACAATTGCAAAACGATCTCGTAAAGTACGATTAAGGAATATTCAGGTACGAATTAAGATAATGTAATCTTAAATCGTACTTTTGAATTTATTTTATTTTGTTATTTTTTCTCAAGAAGATGATTATTTTTGTTATTTTGTGTTATAAATTATTTTAGGGGAATAAACTAACTTTTGTTTTACAGCAATGTTATTATTTGTTTGCTTGTATTATTACTATAATAGCAATTTTCTCTTAAGGGGTACGATTTAAGCAAGTTTACCCTACGCTGAAAACACTTTTTCTTTGGGAGATGCGGAAGTAAGGGCACCTAATCGGAGAGGCGTCTCGAAAAAACGTCGGTCGCGTTTCACGCGATATCTGGAAGCTGGCGTGTAGAGGCTGGTAGGGTCTGCGTGGCCCCCAGCGAAGAAAGCGATACCGATTTTCTTAATAAGAAAAGGGTTAGATCCTCGAAGTTTGTACACAATAGGCCTAACTTGGCCGCAGTGTTCACCATATGAGTTGCCCCTCATTCCTTAAATAAAAAAAAATAGATCCTCGAAAAGGGCGAAGGCTTTGGCCATACGCTTTGAAAACCCTTCAGAAAAGTCGATGAATGAAGACTAGAACGACTCCAAAGCCGTCCTGTCAAATAGCGACTAACAATCCGGAGACTCTCCTGACCACGAAGCAACTAGTTACCGTACAAGGAAGTCTTCTGAAGGCGATAGCCAAATTGGTTCATGGTTCACAACAGCCCAGATCTCTAGGGGTCGGTGCGCCCCCTATGATGAGCCACTTTAAGCCCTAGAAGGAGCAAGTTTAGCTCCTGTAGACGGGAGCAAGCTGCCGTGCAGCTTTTTTGTAATCGGGTACAGCAGCAACAGAAGGCCTTATGTTGAAATGGATAGGGGACCAAAAGAAGACCCTAAGGATGTAGGAGTGTAGAATGCTCCACAAAGTGCACCGCAAAAAAGTTCACAGAGATGATGGTGAACACTGCAATTTTGGGCTGATGGAGGAGAAGTTAGGAGGGGTAGGAGAAGCCTCTTTTAACGAGAAGGTAACTCTCTCCACTAATCATGCCCAATCATGAAACACAAACAACCAAAGAGCCTCCAAAGAAGGTTGTCCTCTTGGCGAAACGTTGAGGAAGCAACTCTGAGAAGAAATGCTTGCTCTATTGCCGCTACAGGCGGGGCTGTGACTCTAAAGCCACCATCGAAATCCTTATGGAGCCCCCCGCGCATAAAGGCTTCCAAAGGCTTAAATATAATTCCGTAAGGAAATGGCAGGCCGGCAGTAGTGCTCGGGAAATTTTTTACATATCTAGGACAACTGGAAATAAAATTTATGTGTGAAAAACTAAGTGCAATTAGTAAATAAAACGCCTTTGAATTCCAAAAACCGAGGCAAACCTCGAGGCAAACACAGCGCGCCAACGTAACGGTTGACTCAGTTGAAGATTATTACCATATAACCTTCAACATTCCATTTCTTGATACGTTCATCACTCATCTTCATGATCGATTCCTAAATCGTCGCAATATTTTATCAAATTCGCTTCGAGAACGATTTGCCAAAAGCGAAAACTTGCTTCGAAGTCGGACTCGTAAACGACTCGTAAACGAATTTAGAAGGCAATAAAAGCGGAGCAAGATATCGAATCGCTTTCTCGTGCCGATAACAAATCGCATTCAACTTAATGTACTGGGTAAAACTAAAAATGAAGCTGAGCACATGTATTATCTGGCCCTGCATATTCATGAACACGCACACATTGATCAAAGATCACTCCGCCGAGCAAAACAATGAAAAACTCAAACTTCGAATCGACTCAAATCGCTCTCGAATCGTTTCCGAATCGAACTGTTTGCAGGGATTCGGTTTGTATTACTAGTTCGACATGTCGTCGTTCATCAGTCCCCAGCAAACATTATGATTTGAGATCGAATCGAAAGCTAATCGTTAAAATGAACTACAATTGCGATCTCGAAGCCGTTTTCGAATTGAAATCGAAGTAAAAAAGAACGAAAAGGACCCCTAGGTCGAATCGCAAAAGCGATTCGAGTTTCTTTCGTTTTTTTCGCCAAAACGAAAAATTCTCGAAACCTTTTAAAGGCGAATTTTACTTTTAGTATTGTACGCGGTTCTCTTCTTTTAAAATTTCGATTTTTTTTCGTAAAAACGAAATATTATCGTAATTTTATTTCAAAGTATTTCTTTCTCGCTCTCTTCCTGTTCGAGAATTTTTCGAAGCACTCTAAACTTCGAGATGATGTTTGCTGGGTCATATCTAATAGCGAACTTTGGTCGAAAAATAAAACTACACACAGAAAAATTTTGGGTTAATTTTTAATAAAAATGGTATTACATATATGACCGAATCTTTTTTTTATTACATTTTAAGTTTGCCCAAAGATTAGATTTGCAGTTTAAGCATCCGAAGAATTAGAATTTAATATTTTAAAATAATACATTTTAGTCGAAATTTGGGAGTATATTCTAAGCTTAAAAAGTGTTCATTCTAATGTGAATATAACTTAAATTTTATACCTAGGTATATTAGCTGCATTAGCTCCAAAATTTATCAAATTTCAATGAGTTGCACACATAGAAAATGCTAAAACTAAACCAGATTTTCGGTTAAAGTTTTGATGATTTATTGATAGTACGGCTCAGTACAAAATCTTTCTGATCCAGATCCTGATCCAGATGGGTGAAAAAATACAGCTGAAAATAAATTTTACATGCAAGAAATTAAAGACAAGATAAGTGCGTAAACGGTTTATTTATGAGATGTTTGAAATTCACAAAAACATTTGTCTTTTATAATATATAGTTTATCGTTTTTTCTTGATAATTTTTTTTCAAAATTATTTTTAATTTTTAGATCATACAAATTAATACACGAGTAAGTTGTTGTTGGCTGTAATTCGTAAGAGTTATGAAAATCATCAAATGTATGTTCATACATCTTTAATAAAAAAAAAATATCTTCAGATACTTCCAAAATAGTTTCTATTTCAAAAAAATGCCCATTGTAAAAAATAAAAAAATTTGGTTTATATAAAAATATGTATTCTATCCATTTAACAATATATATTGTGCATTCTTTCTTGTCAATAGTTAATGTATATTTTTTTAAATCAATTTCAGAACAAACTTTTTTTTCCCCTTTAATACCGGAAAATTTAGAACTGTTAAATTTGCCGAAATATTTTGTTGATGTTTATCTGCTAATGTTTTGCAAATATTTTTATAATTATTTGTTTGTTCGGCAAACGTAGTGAAAACTTTGTGCTTGGCTTCATAACGTATGCAATTATAAAGGCGTGGTGGACCAAGTTTTTTTATTATAGATGGGTAATGCGTTAAGATGTGATGTTTAGGAATTAAATGGCATTGAAAACATGTTTTTAAACACAACAAGTGTTTTTCAATTAAATCTTCCAAGTTTTCCACATCCTTGAAAGTAATTGTATAAGAGAAAACTATAGTCATTATTTTGAGAAGTGTTTCAAAGCACGACCATATATCAGAATGATTACTGGAGAAAATGTCTCCAAATATAAAAGGCATATGTGTCATCAAACAATTCAGCTGAGATGCGTTTTGCCCAAGATTGGCTCTATTTAAATTTATCGTTGATGGTCTATTACTTGTTTCAAGTAAGCCAAAGTTATAGAAAAATATTTGGTTATTAATATCTTCTAGTTTTAAAGTAGTGTTTTTAATAAGGTATTCGAACGTTAATTTCAACAGAAATGGAATTAACCCCTCTAAAATATCATGCATGGTATCAACAGCGGCATCTTTAAAAATGTTAAAATAAGTCAAGTCATTTAATATACAGTAATTCTTTATTCCTTTACTAGCAATATGATCGATTGCCTGGAAGCAATGCGAATTCAAATAACTAACAGTATTGTTGTAACTATTAATGTTACGCAGTTTTTCTGGAATTTCTTTGGTTGTAGTTTGAACCTCTTCTTTAGATATCTCACAAAATCTGCAAAAGAATGTGGCGGAAAAAGAACTTACAAAGCCAAAGATTTGATTCATTCCTAAATTATCGCCAATAAACGATATGACACATCCTTTTACTGTATCCCCGGTACAAATTTTAATACCCTCTACTTCAAGAGCTTTTAATTCATTTACAAGTGGCGTTAAAATTTTGTTAAATGAACAAGATTTTAAGTCTTCAGAATGAAAGAGTACTACAAGATATATGTTGTCTAGCTTTGAAATATATTCAGTTGGAATGTTCATTATTCGAAAGTAAATTGCCCCAATTTTGTGGACGCCTGCTTTACTTCCCAATGGGTTACAAATTTCAAATTCATCAAAGAAAAATTGAAGCCAAAGCACATTTTCGCAGTTTATTATTTGCACAACAGTAGTTTTCTAATTTTCCTTCAATGCAATTATGTTTTATTTGATTAAAATATTTATCTCTGAAATTTTGATTAGAAAACATCGATTTTATTGTGTCTTTTACGGGCACATACTGGAAAGTTGATGATATTTTTGACTGAACAGAAAAATGATTCACATTATTATATTTTTGTTCAAAGCGTGTACCAATACACATTTCTAAAGGAGTAACATAGTTTGGCATATTTTTAAGAATTTTCTCCCGTTTGTATTTCGAAGTAATTTTTTTTATTTTATTTTCAGTGTGTATATGAGACAAAGAAATTATTTCTGTAAAAAGTTTTCTTTGATTTTTGTCAGTAATGCATTGGTTTAAATTGTTATTTAAAGTATTTTCGTATTCGGATATAAATTCTATAAATAATTCACAAATGTTGTTGACATTTTTATGTGTTAAGTTAAAATTATTTAGTGATTTCAGCAATTTCGAATAGAAGTTTTCAGAGAGATCACTGTTTCCTAAACTTGTATTTTTATTATTGTGATTTGAAAAATCTGTTGAAATTCTAGTTGCATCAAATTTTGAAAAATTTTCATTTGAAGAATTATTATTAATAGTTTCACTACTTTCCTCCTCTAACTGTGAATTCTCGATGTCCATATTAATAATATTATTTTTCTCCTCTTCATTTTCTATCGTTTCAGATTTCTTAAATTTACATTTTAATGCATGCCTTCTTAAGCCACTAAAAGTAGCAAATGTATGTGTGCAAAATTTTGAATTGACACATTTTAAAGTTAACATAGCACCTTCCTGCAACTTATGAATTTTTCTCAAATGATATATTATGTTTGAGAGTTTTAAGTAAGTACTTTTACATAAATAACATTTAAAATTCTGCATATTTGAATTCTGATTGATATTAACCTGTAGTATTTGAAGTTAATCTGTGGTAAATTTCTTGAGATCGTTTAGATGGTTTATTTATATTATTTTTATAACCAAAACTTTCGAAAAATATTAAGAAGTGTTTAAGGGATGTGCTATAATGCAAGTCAAAAACGTAGTGGATTTTATAAAACAAATCAAAAATTTCCTTAAAAGTAAAATTTGTAGGTATGTTTATTAGTTTACCCTGGACAACAATGTAGAATTGCGCTATTGCTGCTCTGTTTGGTCCTCTTGCCAATATAAAGGGAAAAATATTAGTAAAATTGTTTTCGTCCCCAAGATTATCCTGAAAGTGTTTTTATTTAAAATCTAATTGTTATGTTATTTTCTTATTTCATTTACCTTTGTGAAGTATATGAAACTGTCTACTTGTTGAGGAAAGGTAGAACGATTTTTGGATAATTTTCCCGATGGAGTTTCTGGCAAAAGTTTCAATAAACAAAAAAATGTTAATATTGATCTTGCCCAGTTTGGTTCCGCCAATATTAAATCAGTTTCCTTGTAGCCGAAAGACTTTGCGACATCAAATATGTTGTTATAAAGGGTTTCAAAAAAGGTATTCAATTCATGAGAAAATTGTTCAGTATTCGGCCAGCGTAGATCGTATTCAAAAAGAATCTGTAAATAACCAAAAGCTCTATGAATTTAAGTACTGCAGTTGATATACAAATAATTTACCAATGTGGGATCCACAAAGAAAAAGGGAAATGTTTCTTGTAAATCTACACTAGGTTTTAAAAGCAAGTTCCTCCTGATGTCAAGGGTTGAAATTAATTTTTGCTTTATTCTGTCATTTTGAGCAGGTGCCACCGCATATTTTAGAAAAATCAAATCGTCTTCTTCGCTTCCGAAAGAGTCTCCTTCTGCGTCACTTGAACAAGACAACTTCTGTTTTTTATACGTCCCCTCCTCTTTTTCAATTGCTCTCCTTTTTGACTGCTCGTTTTTTAATTTAGTAATCAAATATCCCTCTTTTCCATCAAAAAAAAGGTCCTATTAATTGAAATTTTGGTAAATATTATGAATGTTTAAAACTTGGAATTAGGCGAAGGTAAAATGCACGCCGAGCTAAACTAAGCATTTCTAAGGTTTTCTAAGGAACTTATCTACCGTGTAAAAAAAGAATTAGGTGTAATATATATATTATATTAATGAAAAAAAAAAATATTATAATAGAGTTCTAGTTGACTATCGTTTCTAAAACTCAGGCCTGGCGGCTAAAATTTTTAAATTAATACTTACAATTCCACCCAATTTGCTATCCTTTGTTTTATAAGCTGGAAAAAGTTTTATACATGCATGGGCTACAGCAGTTTTTTCTTCTTTATTAGGATAGAGTCCAAAATTTTCCTCCATAAAAGCTACCGCAAGGCTAACAAACTTTCTCCTTGCTTTATCTGTTAAAGCTGAATTATTTTCATATTCGCTTAGTATATAAGATGAATTATTTTTAATAATGAATGATTTAAGAGCCTATGATAAAAGTTAACTTAATTTATGATAAATTAGTATGTGTTGTTAATTAAATTACAGAACTAGTGGCAACTAAAGATGGTCCCATACAAGCATTCATTCTCAAAGGCACACCAGGATGATCGGACTTGCATAGGATATTCATTGCTCGATCTTAGATATATCTACATACATATATACATAATTATAAGAAAAATGTAATTTTTAATGTAAAATTCCATAATATGATTATATTGCTTTGAAATTAAAGTCGAATTTATGTCAAAATCTCCTTTTAATGGAATATTCCTCTAAATTTTTTTTAAGAAATTCAAAGGTGATATATTTCTGAAATTGAGAATACTCGATATTCTGAATTTCGTCGCAGTATGACAGGAGTATAACATTAATTTAGAAAAATATTAATCTGCTATCGTACCAGTCTTAAGAACTGCTTTCAGTCCAAATTGATTTGAAGTAAAAGTACTCAACACATCTAAAAAAATCTCTTCTGGAATGCAATAACCGTCTTGGTCCTCAAAGTGTGAAAACACATTCAAATCGAAATTGAATGCTGTCATAGCTAAGATTCACAATATTTGAGTACTTAACTGGACACTGGCTCAATAAAGGAGGTGTTGATGGGCGAAAAATGGCCTTTACCACCTCACCTCCTATTATAATTACCTGCTTCTACAAAATTGGAGTAAGTTAATCCAGCTTGCTCCCCTTTTACAAGAATATATTTCTTTTCATTTCTTGCTGCAATCCTGGCAAAATATGTTGTCATGTTAGAAAACTTAGTTTTGCACATAACTTTTAAAACCACTGCACTAATTACTTCACTGCACATGCGTCCTATCACTGACCAAGACTCACTCAGAATGACGAAATAACGAAAATGCGCATTTGTCAACGACTCTACCGCTTATTTGGAATAGATTTTAATCTTAGGCTGGAGTAAATTGTAAATTTAATCTTCTCTACGATTACATATTAATAAAAGGTGAGAGTAAAACACGATTTTAATACTTAAGTGGAATACTTTTTACTCCTTAAGAGCATTAAAGTAATGCATTTACGTCTGTATGCATTAAATATTAATCCTAGTTTTTATTAAAATTGTTGCAATCTTTTCAAAAGAGTAAAATTTAACACCGAAATATATTAAAATTAATTTTAATCCAGAACGGGACTTAGAATATTACTCCCAAATTTTTCTCTGTGTAGTTGGGATGTGGGTTTGACCCCTTCGGTCCACACGATTAACTTCCCATTATGATGAACAAAGATGGAATAAACTGACTTCTTACAAAATAGTTATACGTTTAGCACTGGTAGAAAATTGGCTAGTATCAGAACTGATGACAAAGCAATCCCGAGAGAAGCTAGTTCCAATAACTATAATAGTAGTAAATCCACAAGATTTTTCTAGAGAATTTGTTTCTCCTGAACGTTAGCAAACAAACATTTCCTCCGTATTTCGTTCGCTGCACTAAAACGGGTGTTCAAATTCGTATTGAGCGTGCTGAAGCGCCGTTGACAAACTGAGAAGCGAATGACTTCATTTGGAAATTCCAAAGCTTTCCGGAGATATTAGCAAAACTGTAACTGTTAAGTACTTGTCAGACTTGACCAAAAAGAACAAATTTTTCGGTAACTACTGGAAATCCCGGGATGAACCGCAATTTCCTGAAATTGTATCACGCGTAGAAAACAATTCCCCGTCAAAAAGTGCTAATCCAAGGTTTGAAAAATTCGCGCTGTTTGTAAAGGGTAACGAAATTTTTGCATGATTTTGAAAGGTTGTCGGATTTTGACAAGTGATGTTTTGTTCGAAGGCTATCACTGTGCAGAACCCAAAATAGATCACTTCGTTTAGAACGGGTCTCATTCCACCGAGTTTATTAGATATTTTTTTTGTTATGTGACAGACTAGAGGCTTAGGGAAGGTCCCTTTGTACTGTCGACAATCTATTTTTTCCGTGTACACTGTCGAACAGCAGCTCTAGCCGGAAGATAGAGAAGATAGAGAGAATAGAGGAAGGAATTGTCAGTCACAGCCTAGCAGCGATATTTTTATTCCACTCCTACTCGCAACCATTTCACGACTCTGACATCGGGGCATCGAGAACAATTCGCTGGAGTGTTATGCCTCCTGAAACGAGTTGAATCTCATCAACCAACCGATGGCATGCGCTTGGTGCAGCGGGGAAGGACTAGGGAAGGCTATGACAGAAGGAATGTAAAGAGGGACGAAGAGAGAAGGGAAGTTATGTAGGTGGGAGACTGGAAAAGGCGAAGGACCGTGAGGCTGGCCGGGATTCGAGCCCGGGACCTCTGGGACAGCAGTCAGGCGCCTTACCCCTAGACTACCGAGGCGCCCTAGTAAAACTTGTCGATTTAAGGTCTTTCTGATAATTAGCCGAAGTTTTTCTATTTAAACAAAAAAGGCTCGACCGAATATTATGAAATTTTTTTCAGAGCATTTCTTCGTTAATATTCCGCACCTCAATGAAGTCGATATAGTTTTTAGTTCGCGCGGTATCGTGCAAGTACAAAAATCATAAACGTCGTTTAAACAAAAAAACGGTTCGACCGAATTTTATGAAAATCTTTTCAGATCATATTTTGGTTAATACTCTTCGAACGGCACGTCAACTAAATCGATATCTTTTATAGTTCGCGCGATATCGTGCAGGTACAAAAATCACTTAAGTCATTTAAACCGAAAAACCGCTGGACCGAATATTATAAAAATCTTTTCAGATTATATTGTCGCTAATACGCTTCGAACGGCATCACAAGTAAGTCAATATCTTTCGTGGTTCGGGCGATATCGTGCAGGTACAAAAATCACTTACACCGCTTAAACAAAAAAACGGCTCGACCGAATTTTATGAAAATATTTTCAGATCATATTTCGGTTAATACGCTTCGAACGATACCTCAACGAAGTCGATATCTTTTTTGGTTCGCGCGATATCGTGCAGGAAAAAATGACCACATACGTATGCACACACACACATACTTCCTCCCAATTTTTTGCTTAAAATGCTCCTGGGACCTTGAAAGATGAAAATACGTTGAAATTTTCGATTTCGATTTTCGGACCGATTACAATAACTTCCTATACTGGGAAGTTAATAATTAAATAAGCCTTAAAGGTACTGGAGGAAATGGCGATGAACCTTAAAATAAATCAAACAAAAACCTTTCAAAATTATGTTTGTTTTTGTACTAAATTGTAATTGATTCCGAACTATAATAGTCTGAATATAGTTGTTATCTATATAGTCAACCTCAATTATAAACATTTTTCTTTCTTTCAAAACAACTTCTCTCTTTTTAATTTTAAATCAATGAAAAAACACTGCGTCTTTTTTAAAAGCGAACCAATTTTGTAGCAAATGCTGCAAATCTTGACCTTTATTGAATAGAACTCCGCAAATTGCTTTTGAATTTGGGAAATAAATGATAATCACTTGGCACCAGATCTGGAATCGTGCTCCTGCAATGTCGTTTTGGGTGAGATTTGCCAATTTCTTTCTATTATTTCAAATTATCGATAATCTCCTTAAAGTAAATTTAATGGGATGATTGTTTCCTTTTCCTTTTGAAACTCAGTGGGAAAAAATTAAAACCAGTATGAAAGGAATGAATAAGCTGGTTCTTTGTCATATACATAGATACTTGAGTGGACAAATGTCTAAGAAAGATTCTATAATTAAATCAGTTTTAATGAGTAGATAAGGGTTGAGGTTTTTATGACATAATATAAAAGGCGTTATGTTTAAGATAAAAGTAAGATATATTAATGCTTTAAGTCCAATAAAAATATGTAGAAACATCTGAAGCGTGTGCCAGCCAGTTCAATAGCAAACTTTTTTTGTTTTATGTTTCCAGGAGTTTGGTCTGGGACAGCGAGGTGTTCGGACGTTTGCTGTTCCGGTCTCTTAATTTCGCAGTAATAGAAGTGATCCCTAAAATAATATAACAAAAAATAAAATAAAATAAAACGAATAAAAAAAGTTAAATTCCATACAAAAAAAAAATTCATAGTGAACCCATAAAAAACAAACGAACAATAGAAACTCATCCGGCGCTGCAGTCTACGCGAAGGCTCACCACACTTCACTAGACGACATCAACGAAAGACACGACCGACGAACGGCAAAAGTAAGTACCCTTGCTCCCTACCCTCTCTCAGACCCCGGGCTTGCAGGTGCCGCGCCCAAAATCTGTCGGTCGATAAAATTTGCCCCGTTTCAAAAGGCATAACACTTTGACGCGGACAAATTTTATTGCCTCTGATGGATGCGGCAAGTGTAATTCCGGAAAATATCCCAAAGAATGTGGCGATTGAACCCGCGCAACCGAAGTCCCGTTACAAGTCAAGTTTTGGTATTGACTTTTGTAACATTCGTGGACTTCAAGCGAATTTCTCTTTTGTTGAGTGCCACTTATCTAGTTACAAACCCCCAATCTTCGCACTAAGTGAAACCCAAATATCACCCGATAATGACTTAGGTTATTACCAGGTGTCGGGGTACACTTTAGTGCACAATCTCTCCCCCCATAGGGGTATTGCCATTTATGTTAGGGACGACGTGGCTTATTGTAAAATACATTCAAGCACAACTTCAGATTTTAATTATCTTTGGATTAAAATCATTTTCCAAAGCCACGTCATATTCCTCTGCTTCCTATACAGAAGCCCTAACATAAGTAACGAAGCCTCCACCTTATCTTTTGATACTATTTCCGAACAAATCTCGGGATTTTTGTCGTCCAATCCTGAGTGTGAAATCATCGTTGCGGGTGATTTCAATGTTCACAACGTTAAATGGCTGACTTACTCAAATGGCACCAGTATTTCTGGCAAGGACGTCGAGCTCTTTGCAGACATCAATAACTTGCAACAAATTGTGGATCATCCCACAAGAGTCCCTGATGTTGCTGGTCAAGGAGGATATCTCCTTGATCTTTTTCTAACTTCTCATCCAGCGGGTTACTCCGTCGAAGTTGATTCACCTCTCGGCAATTCAGACCACTGCCTAATCAGTGCTAACTTCCCATTCGAATTTCCCACCCCTCCCAAACCAGTTCGAAGAACTGTATGGCATTATGGGAAGGCCAATTGGCTGGGGCTTATTAATTTCTTCCAGTCTACAGACTGGAACCTGTGTTTCCGGAATAGAAACGCCAACTCTGCCGCTATCCGTATTTCTAGGATCATACAGGCAGGAATGCATTTGTTCATTCCTCATACTACTAAATCTGTGAAGGCTAGGCCCAACAGATGGTTTAATCAGGAGTGTATGAATGCAATCAGAAATAAAGAAGCCGCCTTTCGAGCTTACAAGAGCTCCCCGAGTGAATCGCTCCGTGCAGAGTATATAAAACTAAGAAATTCCTGTAAAGTCACCATCAGGAATGTCAAAAATTCATTTGACAGCAAGTTGAGAAGTAAACTCCTTAATGCAACCTCTGGTAGCAAGAACTTCTGGTCCTTGGTAAGCTCTATTAAGAAGAATTTCACTTCATCCACAACTCCTTCACTTATCCACAATGAGAAGGTGATAACAGACAGCAAATCCAAGGCCGATTTATTAGCATCTCTGTTTGCTTCCAATTCTTCTTTACCCCAAACTGATATGCTACCCCCGGTTCTTGAGCTCAGCGCTCATCTAATGGACAGGGTTTTCTTCAGGACTCGCGAGGTGTACAGGTGCCTCAAGGAGCTCGATGTAAACAAATCGACTGGACCCGATAATATACCCCCTATCGTCTTAAAACAATGCGCCTCACCTTTGGCTAGACCTCTGCGCAAACTTTTTGCCCTATCATACTCTTCCGGAGTTTACCCAGACTCTTGGAAACTTGCCCATGTTCAGCCAATACCGAAAAAAGGTGACTCCAGCGATCCCTCCAACTACCGCCCAATAGCAATTACTTCTATTCTCTCCAAAACCATGGAGACGATAATTAACAAAAAGCTTATGGGATATCTAGAATCCAACCAACTTATCAGCGACAAACAATACGGCTTCCGTCAAAAAAGATCCACTGGTGATCTTTTAATTTGCCTTACAGAACACCTCAGCCGAAGTTTGCATGGATCTGGAGAATCTAGTTTGGTTGCTTTGGATATCTCCAAGGCTTTTGATAGAGTATGGCACTCAGCCTTGTTAGCTAAACTCCAAGCTATTGGAATTGACTCACTTCTGTATAAGTGGGTTGAGAGTTTCCTTTCCGGCCGTTCAATTAAGGTATTATTGGATGGCGTCAAATCTGAATCTCACCCCATCTCTGCGGGGGTCCCTCAGGGGTCAATTTTATCACCGGCCCTTTTTCTCATCTTTATAAATGACCTACTTTCAATCCCCTCCAACCCACTTCTCAGCTTCGCTGACGACGGTACTCTACGTTACTCGTACGGCTTCGATACAAGACGGACACATGCCAGATCCTGTCTTGATGATCGTGAACTAATGTTCAACTCTATTAAAAAAGACATCAAACTAATTCTAGATTGGGGAGAGAAGAATCGTGTCAAATTCAACCCCTCTAAAACCAAGTACTGTCTTATCTCAAAAAAGAAGTTCAACACCTCACCATCCTTGACAGTGGATGACGTTGAACTAAAGGCCGACCCATCCCTACACATCTTAGGCGTGACATTAGCCAAAGACCTTCGTTGGAATGATCACATATTCCAAATCGCCAAACAAGCATCCCAGTGCTTGGGATTTCTTAAGAGGTGCAAGTTCCTCCTCCAGCCATCGGCCCGCGCTGTCATTTATAAATCCTACATACGGCCTCTTCTCGAATATAACTCCCTCGTTTGGGGCGGCGCTCCAATAACCACCTTGGCATGGTTAGATAAGGTCCAAAAAAAGGCCCTTAAATTAATTGATGACGACACCGCTGGCTCCACCATCGACCCCCTCAGCCACCGTAGGAATGTAGCAGCATTGACTAAATTTTATCGCTACTATCATAATGACTGTTCCTCCGAGTTAAACGCTCTCCTGCCTCCACGGCAATCTTATAACCGCAACACCAGATTAGCCCACTCGTCTCATTCCCTTCACCTGCAACTCCCCCTTTCACGCACTCAACAAGATATGAATTCGTTTGTTAATAGAACAACTCGACTGTGGAATAGTCTCTCGCAGTCAGTATTTCCGAGCTCCTACAACATCCAAGAGTTCAAACGCAGGGTTCATCACCACCTTCTTCAATACCCCCCGTTCCTTTTAACCCTTAACCTATACCCCCCTCCCCTCCCCGTACTAAGCTTACTGCTAGACATTGCACCATGACGTGACAAATGACATGACGGACTGGTAGTACAAAGGGTGACTCCTGAGCTTAGCACTGTCACATAAAAAAAAAAAAAAAAAAAAAGGATCAAGCTTGGGTTCATGTCGATTTGCCGAAGACGACCGCTTTTCTTGATCTGAAGAATTCGTCATATTATCAGAATGTTACCGATCGTTTGGATTCTAATCCGTCATCGTAGTTACAAGTGTAAACTGATTTAAGACTCTTATTAGATATTTCATTTAATTTCATTTATTTATTAAAGTTACAGTACATCAAGATTACAATATCTTATGCCGCTAAAAGCGTATGTACTTTAGAATTATATAACGGCCAAATAAGCAAAAACAATTATGAAGTGTAAAAAAATTTTAAATAAAAACAAAATTATATAAAAAAAAACAAATAACAAGAAGAGTGAAAAAACTGAAAACCTAAAATAACTGAAGGAATATTATTGACTAGTAAAATAGTTGAAGACACGTTTCCTGCAAACACCCAATGACCCCGCACTCTGTATATCAGCGGGTAAACTGTTCCATAATTGTGTAGAGTGAACAAAAAAGATCTCTGCGCAACTAATAGCCTTATGACACTGGCTTTATCGTAGGCTGAAAATGCTGCCTTGGCTAGGCTGAAAATGAAGAAATCTGTTATACTGTGGGACAGAGACAGCATGTGAGAGTAAGAACGATTATCTGATTATTATAACAGATAGTTGTTAAGGGGAGAAGAAATCCGTTGGAAATATTTGAAATATTCAAATTTATTTTGATTAAAATTAAATTAATTTAAATTTATTGTATTTAATATTAAACATGGTCAACATCAGGTAAATTAAAATTCTTTGTTCTCTTCCGTTCAATTTGCTACTTCCTCATTTAGTCCAGTAAATAGGTCGAAAAAAAGGCCTTCGTAATGCAAAAAATACCGCACGCGATTTTTTTTTACCAAATGTTTTGATATATTTTTATGAGCTTAAATTCAAAATGGCGTCATCCCCACCCTTATGCTTCACTTACAATAAAGGGAAACGCGTTTAATTCTATATCTCAGAAACTATGCATTTTACGACAAAAATGTATATAATCTTTTTTGTAGATAATTAAGTGATTTAACTTTTTTGTTCAGAAATTTTTTTTGTAAAGTCAATATGTTCGGAGTTATAGTGCTTCAAACTTTATATATCACTTTCTTTGCACTATAATTCGTTAACGGATAGCCCGCCATAAAAAAGTCCTTCCTAAGACTTATACAACACACGATTATCTATAATTTTTGCTTTTATCATTTTTACATAGGGCTAATATTTCACGAGTTATAGCGCTTTAAATGTCGCAAAAAGTAAATTAAAAAAAAATTTATCTTTTTCTTTCCCAGCTCATCATTGCCCACATTTGTTGCCTTTACTTTTTTCTATAAAGTTGATATTTATGGATTTATTACACCTCAAAAGTTT
>CATLJY010000209.1:0-64210 GCA_949987705.1 Thereva unica | reverse complement strand
ATTTCCATTGGTGTGGGATAATTTAGTAAGTTGTCAGTGACTACTTAAAACATTTCAGGGCTTTATGGAATTTGGTATAATACCTCACTCCTCCTCACACAGATCATATACACACCCAAAATGTCCTTTATGCTAGACAGACGGATCTGTGTAAATTCTGATGGGGTTTTAATTAAGAACAGAAGTTACTTATACGTGATTTTCATTTTACTGATTTTCATTGAATTTCGCCATATCGTTTAAAACAAAAGGAGAACACACTCCGCACTAGTCACATCTTGTTTAAAATTAAATTATTAAAGCTCGGTGAATTTCAGGAAATAGAATCTCGAACAGATAGATTAGGATAACGAGAAGTTAATGAGGGGCTCAACAGAAAGCTGGTGTGCTGCTTGTTTGTTGGGAAATATGGCGCTCGGGTTGGGTGCACAGGATACACAGGGTAGGCATGCTGGAAATGTATGTGTATTTGCAAGGTAGCATTTTAATGTAATTACTTGTAACACAAACACAATTACATACCAAATTTGTTCAATTAGCATGTCTAGATGGGCTGAAAATGACTATCTATGTGCCCCTTAATCCTCGTGGGACATAGGGCGGAAACAGTTGCCCTCCAGCGGACTCTGTTTTGCGCGACAGCCTTAGCTCTGACCAGGATCTCCCAGTAGTTGCGGCCTCTGCTAGTAGGGTCTCCTCCACGTTGTTCTAGGGTCTTCCACTCGACGGGATCCTGCGGGTTCCAGTCAAGGGCCTGTTTGGCTAGATTTTCGTTATCGCGTCGCAAGGTGTGGCCAACCCAATTCCATTTCCTTCGCCTGATTTGGTCGTCTATCCTTTCTTGCCGGCACGGCGCCATAGCTCTTCATTTGAAATTCTATCTTGCCAGCGGATTTTTAGGATACGACGTAGGCATCTGTTTATGAAGACTTGTAGGCGCCCTGTGATGAATTGGGTGACTTCCATGTTTCGCACCGTATAAAAGAACTGCCTTAACGTTGGAGTTGAACAGCCGCAATTTGGTGTTGGTTGAGATCTCCGTTGATCTCCATATGCGGAACAAGCATGCATATGCGCTTCGTGCTTTATTTATTCTGGAACTGACGTCTTCTTCTGCACCACCATTTTCGGTAATAATACTACCGAGCTAGCAAATTTATCTACCAGTTCCACGTCACGGTTATTCAGCGCAGTTCGTTCAAGTGTGTTTGCATTTATCCGCATTTCTTTGGTTTTATTCGGATTCAGCCTTAAGCCTGCTAGACTACTTTCTGTTGCCAAATTGTTTAACATGTTTTTTTAGCTCCTGATGTCTGTGGGGCCAGCAAACAGATATCATCTGCGTAGTCGAGGTCTTAAGGCGATCTAGCAAACCCCACTGTATGCCGCCTGTTCTACTATCTAGAGCGCCAACAAGAATGTCATTTATTACTATAAGAAATAGTAATGGGGATAGTAAGCATCCTTGTCGTACTCCTGAACTCACCTCAAAGCTGTCGGATAATTTTCCGTTATGGAGAACTCTGCATTTGGAATTGTTGTATAGGGCTTTTATCAATTCTATTATCTTATCCGGCAGTCCACGTCGCCGTAATGCCTGCCATATAAAGCTCCTATTAACCGAGTCGAACGCTTTCTCATAATCTACGAAAGCAAGGTAAAGGGGGGATCGGAATTCAGTAGACTGCTCCACTATTATTCTAAGGTGTTGATGTGATCTATACATGAACGGCCCTTCCTGAATCGGCCTGCTGCCTTCTAAGCGTTTGATCTACTGCCTCTCTTATTCTGATAGTATAGTGTGGGACAAGATTTTACCCACAGTAGATAATAGACAGATGCCTCTCCAGTTGTCGCATATTGTTAGATCCCCCTTTTTGGGTATTTGACTATGATACCTTCCGTCCAATCCTCCGGAAAGGTACAGGTGTTCCATGCTAATTCGAGGACTTGGCTGAAGCGCATCTGCTATGAGGCTTGAGTCGGCTTTCAACAATTCTGCGGGATGCCATCTTTTCCAGCTGCTTTACCATTGGCCATCGCATGAATTGCGGTTACTATTTCGTCTTGGATGGACCATTCGGATGGATGGTCTTCTGAAAATGACTACAAAAGAACAATAATTTTCACCCATTTTTAATATCACTATGGATGCTATCTGATTTTGAAGTAATGTTAAAATTTTATCTCAATCTTGTATGGTCAGATGTATAAGAATGTTAATTAATTCAAATTTTAATTATTAAATAAACCTTAATAATAAAAGTACTTATATAATGATAAATGGTTGTAAAGGCAACTGACAGATTTTATAGAAGTGGGCACTTTATAATTGGTTGTTGTGCCCATATAACAAAGGGAAAAGGATTTACTTTTCATGGGTTAATCAAGAACGAATCTTCGCCACTGGAAAGTTTGCCCACACAATGAATTACTTAGGTCCGATCTAGTTGAAATAATGGATAAAAATAAATTTCGGAGAATTTGATATCCTTTTGATGAAATCCTATTATTGTTTGCCCACTGCTGGTCCTAATTTTAGCACATTAGTGAAGGTTTACAACATGTTTTATTTATATTTAATTGGTATGTAAAGCAAATTATCAATCTAACATAGATCTAACATGTTTGAATGGAAGTAGCTTTCACGTTGGCTCTTCTCTTAAATAGCGCTACAGTGTTTGTGTAGGACTCGGCCCCTTGAAATCTCTGCTTTCAATCGTCTCTACGTCTTGGTAGATCTTTCCAGTTTGATATACCAAAATTCTGTTTATTTTTTAGTACGACATCCATCCATTAATCTCTTTATCGTTCTACATTTTTATTCATGGTGTCTACCCACGACCTATGACTTTAGGAGGGGCGAAACACTAGTTACTAGCAAAACCCGCATGCGTTGCAACGCATTATGTATGCACAGTCGCGGTAGTAAAAAGGTATGAAAAAAGGACAAATCTGCAGAAATTGAATTTGGATACTTAAAAATTTAGAGTATGTTGCAACTTTTTAAGATTCGACGAAGAAAAATTGTGTACTATGCCCACAACACTTAGCCAAACATATTCAGAATCATCCGCATAGATTTTGCTATTCAGGGGGATTAGACGCTCTATTGAGAACTTCGCTAATGGCGCCCTTCACTCCTCCAAATTTTTTTTCCCTAAAAAAGCGTGAAAAAATAATCAATTTTGCAAATTCGGCACCCACCGAACAGCCCACAAAATCACAATTGGTGCCCCTAAAAAATCTAATAAATGCTTTACCTTTCTTATTTTATTAACACTGTAACTTGTCATTAGCGCTCTACGTTTTTTACATTTCGATGGAGCAATAAAAACTAAAAACTCAAAGCGTATTTTTTAGTTCTTTTTAAACCATACTTTTATTTCCTATTTTTAATTTATTATATGTCTTCCGCCATTTTGTGATGAATGCGATATTTGATTCAAAACGACGTCATATACAGGGTGTCCCACATAAACTTACAAAGCGGCCGGCTGTGGATAGGTCTTGGATAGACGAACAAAAAATCGTATGGGTGGGGGGGGGGGAAATCGTAACGGTTTAGCCGCTAGGGCGTTTTGAAGTTTTTTGCTAAAGTTTTACATATCACCCTGTATTTTTGTAACCGTATAACCTATTTTCATGGTTATGGTACCAGTGCACGCAGAATTCCTCCACCTATCTACAACGGTATAAACAATGGTCCTATCTTACCAACAATGGTCCTATAGGAAATTGTCCAAACTTTCCAATTTTATTAAAAAAATATCGATTTATTACGTATTTTTTGGAGAAAAAGGTGGTTTTAGTTGAAATTTTAGTGAAAAAATAACAAAATTTTGACTTTGGCGATTCATAACTCCAAAAGTTGGTAAGATAGGACCATTGTTTTTACCGTTGTAGATAGGTGGAGGAATTCTGGTACCATAACCATGAAAATAGGTTATAGGGTTACAAAAATACAGGGTGATATGTAAAACTTTAGCAAAATAACTTCAAAACGCCCTAGCGGCTAAACCGTTACGATTTCCTCCTCCCCACCCATACGATTTTTTGTTCGTCTATCCAAGACCTATCCACAGCCGGCCGCTTTGTAAGTTTATGTGGGACACCCTGTAGTTTACTTTCTTACTCAATGTCATACACTTTCACTTGATATATGTACATATCGAGAGCGAAGTACGGAAAAAGGTAAACCGCCATTTTGAATTTGGAAGGACGCCACAAAACTAATTGTATTCTATTTATCATACCCTTTCATTTGATACCCATGACGGGGGATCAGGGAACACAATTGTAAAAAGCGGCCGCCATATTGGAACCGCCATCTTGATTTTTTACAAAATGGCCGGATTGCATTGTTTTGCGAACAATGCATTTGTGCAAAATTTCAAGGTGATAGGTTATATTTTCTACTTTTTATTCTGTTAAGCTTTCATCATCTTGTGTGGCCGCCATTTTGAATTTGTAATGATGCCACAGAGCTAATGGTATTCTACTCGTAGTACCCTTTCAATTGATACCCATGTCGAGGATTGGGAAACACAATTGCAGCTGCTATTTTGGAGCCGCCATCTTGATTTTTTCACGTGCACTATGAATATGAGAAAAATTTGGGGTTGATCAGTTACATGAAAGTGGGTCAAAATCAAGTTGCTACACCTCTTACCCAATTCAATTTTCCCAAATAATTGATTTATTAATAAAATTTTATCGGAGCGTTTACAAATGCAACTATTTCGTGGACAAATATGGATAAACGATGAACAAACGAACGCACAAAGAAAACGTGCGAAATTCGCAACCAGGACTGCCAACTTCATAAAATTGAAAAATTAGGGTTAGGGTAGTTATCAATTTTTTTCTTAGTATTGATAAATTTAAAGAATGTTCCTGGGATCACCATACAGTACTGAGGTATTCCTTGTAGAGAATTTTGCAGTGTCTTCTTTTGGCATGCGTCAACTCATAAGCAGTTGTACCAGGGTGGGGATGATCTAGACAACTTTAGAGGCTCAATCCGACGTCGTCTGGTCCCAAGTCCTGGGTGTGAAAGGAGGAGGGTGGTCGACCAGAATCGGGAAATCGAAGAAACTAGGCAGGAAACTGCATTTTTTAAACAGCGTATCCGTTGCGGGGACATCCCGCTCGGACTGCCAGCTAACGGATCAAAGAAGGAAGAAAATAGACTCAATAGGTATACAAGAAGCAAAGGTTTCGTACAGAGCGGAGTAAAACCTTGCAGCATCGTCATCTTACTCATTTGAGGAAAGCAACCTATTGAAATCGATCGAAGTGATCTTGGATGGCAGTTCTTCTTCGATGGCAGTTCTTCAAGTTTAGTTCAGTTCTAATAGTCATTTTACAACTCCGTCTACGTTTAGGACCCTTTTCACACGTTTTTGGGTGGCTAAGAGCCAGCCTAAAGTTAGTCCCCAGCGAAGGGCTCTCCTCGGGTATTTTATAGAAAGGCTTACGGCATTACCAACCTCTGGAGTAGCAGTGGCTGGAAGCTCGCATTGCACCTCCTTACAATGAGCGGCACAGGAATACTTACCTTCGAAAACAGCGCTGAGTAATTTTGAGTCACTGTAAGTGATAGCGACTCGACTTCAGTCCTGACACGTATCATACATTTTAATGTCATTTAAGACTGCAGAAAGAGGTGCCGAGGTTTCATTTGAGAGGGAGTAAACAACAGTACCAGGGCTCGGAATCACTAAGTGCAAATCATCGACGGTATCCAATATTGTGGAGACCAGAGATGAGAGCTCCTGGAATTTAGTCACAAGAGAACTCAAGCTCGTTGAAAAAGAAGCCAGACAACTGGTCAAGCCGGACATTCACAGATTGAATATCGTCGAACAGGGCGTGAAAATATGAGGTTTAACAGAGCCGGGTGCCATATTCTATCAAAACCCTTGGGGGTATGGCTTACTGAATCGAGGGTAACCTTGTTTAAGGTGTCCTATGAGACATTGGCGCAACAAATACAAATGCATAGGGGGTCAAACAAAAGTGTAGATCCCACGTGAGAAGGAGCGTGAACAAAAGTCGCGATGCAATTAATTTTCGAAAATGTTAGAAAAGAATTGACTTAAAAATTCGAGTAAAAAATAATACTCGCCCATTCATAGCTGGAAGCAGGTTGGAATATAAAATCCCTGATAAATTTTTATCGCTAGGTAGTAGAATCTCCTGCCTCCACGGAAATATTAGGGAATGTCAACCATTAGGGAATTTCATTCAATCAGGTTTTTCAAAATCCATTGAAAATTGACAGGTTTACCCATAAATTTTACCCATCAATCAGTCGAAACGAAACAGATTGATCAAATTACAAGTCGCAAATTTTTCTAGATCAGGAACTATTTACTCGAGTTGTGTTTCTTGGGAAGATCTGGCAACATATAACAAAAGGTCTAAGGTTGATACTGTTTGACTTTAGTTTACTGTAGGACATTAAAGGACCGTGTATGGGGGTCAAATTGGATGTACAACCAGATTTTCGTCAAACCCATAAGCCCAACGTATTTTGATCGGCCGACCGGCCCACAATCGATAGTTTTGGTTGTACATCCGCCCTTCGATGTACATCCAATTTGACCGTGTATGGGGGCCTTAATAGAACCATCGATAGTACAAAAATAATCCTATTAGAGCTCCAGCAATCCAAATATAAAAGCAATGTAATTAATTGTTGTGCTTGTTACCATTCTATTATTTCACCTAAGAAACTTCTCAAAATTACCAAAACGCATTTCTTACCTAAATTAATGTCTTGTAAAATAAAAATAAAATTAGGTCAAACAAAGGAGAGCGAAGACTGGACCAATTTACTGTCAATTACTAAAATTTATGATGATACTTTTAGTTAACAGACCATCTCCACTGCTTTAATTAAAACCGGACCATCTTACAGTCTCTTAATTTGTTTAAGGAGGTCGCAAAATTTATTGACCCAAGGCATGGTCCTCAATTAACCCTTGAAGTGTAATTTAAATTGTCGAAGCATTTTTTTCAACACTAATACCAGGCATGTTATGGAAGCCTTTCTCAACCCTTCTCCTCAGCACTAATATCTGACCTCTTGGAAGTATCACTTTGTGATAAAAAAAAAATATATTTAATGTAGTTGACCTTATACGCCATTCCAAGACGACTTGTACTTTCAAAAAAGCCTTAAACCTTTGAAGTTGAGTTCTTTTTTAACAAGGATGAGAGTCCTTTTAGTCCCCGGATGCTGTTGATTTTTTTTTTATGCAAAAGTCTTTTACATGTGTAACATCTATACAAAAATGTTACATGCGAGTGAGTTTGTATTCGCCTTGTTATAAACGTAGCTCGGATGTGAAGCTTAAGGCTTGAGTTACAAGACCGTAATTTACAATGATGATGGCAATGGTAAGAGTCGACCCAGTTAAGGATCTTTTTACCGTTCATAGCCCCCTTAAAGGTTCTCGACTGGATGTCATATATATATTACTCAGGATGATGAAGAATCAATTTTGAAGGCTTTTAACGTGATTTGCATCTTCAATAATGATTATACCAAGGCAATAAAGGGGATTTCAAGGGACATACTTTAACTGAAGGAAGACAGCTTCATTGATTTCAATCGATGTAAATGTACCGATTTACGTAGTTAAGATGTTATTGCAGAAGACGCTAACGTTTCGTGTGATCCTTTTACGCAATTGATTGAAATGTTGGGCTTTAATGATTTTCAAGACATTAATGGCTTCATTCATTACTGCCACAATTGAAGGTGAGCTTTTTTGAAACTGTTAGAACACAAGTGGATGTTTTGACAAGTCGATAGGGCGTTTCACTTAATTCATATAATATAATAAGAATCCATTAAAATTAACGATGAGTTATTCGATACCAGCCCAGACACGAACAAGGATGAATTTTACGATCAGCTTCAACAGACGCTGGATACGATACCTCGAACCGAATCAAACGGAGCTGCGGATCGATCCAGCTGTGAAGGAACGATGGGAAAATTCGGACACGGAGTAATTAATGACTTACGTAACGCAATTTTTGAAAATTTTTGACCCCCCCCCCCTCCCCCCCTGTAACGCGCCGTAACGTTTTTCTGTACCCCCCCCCCTCCCTAAACGTTACGTAACACCCAACACTTTTATCTGAAAGTGACAATTATATGACGCAAAGTACCAGAAAGCCGCTAAAATAGCTTATTTATTGTTTTAATCGCGATTACCCGTAACACATAAACGAAAAGGGTTGCTAAGTTGGGAGATTTGAATGCCCTATTTTTTTATTTAAATAAAAAAACAATGTTACGTAACGCGTTGTTCGAACCCCCCCCCCCCCCCCGCCCCTGTAACGCATCGTAACGTTTTACAAACCCTCTCCCCCCCCCAAAATGCGTTACGTATTACTTGAACGCTCCCTTACGGCTCCTTTCATTCGCAGCGTTAAGCAATTTGATCGTTGACAACAGTATCTTCGCCATTCAGTCAAACACCAACTCACCTAGCGAAATCCATCCGGCAACGATTCGGCGATGTTAGACTATGTTTTGATAAACGCAAGATTCCGATGGACGACGTACGTGCAATGCATGGACCCGATTGCAGATCGGTTCATTGTCTTGACAATCCAGGGGTTAGGCGGCAAAACAACATCAAAAAATCGGATGGAACTTTCGCGACCTCTACCCATGGGCGCCTGCAGCAGTGGAGAGAATTCTTCCACCACCTATACAACCACGATCCACCACATGGTCCAGCAGCCGAACCGACTATTATGAAAGAGCCGACGAATCACGACATCGAACCGTCAATTATCGAACTGAAGACGGTTACAAAATCTCTAAAAAAAAATGGAAAAGCGCCGGAATTAGATCAAGTAACTGCCGAAAGGATCAGGAGGTGACGTCTTATCACAAAAACTCCACATCCATATAGCATTCAGATCGTGTCCCGTCGGCGTGGAAGAAAGCAAACGTTGTGCCAATTTTGAAAAAAGATGACAGTCAGGAATGCAAGAATTATCGCGTCATTATCCTCATTTCAATCGTCGGCAAAGTATTTGCGAAAATCATACCATCAAGGCTACAGAAACATCGAGAGCAAATGAGCCCGAAAAAACAAGCGGGATTTAGACCACATCGAGGATGCATTGATCATTGATCATTGGGGGCCTCGGTAGTCTAGGGGTAAGGCGCCTGACTACTATCCCAGAGGTCCCGGGTTCGAATCCCGGCCAGCCCCACGGTCCTTCGCCTTTTCGATTGCATCGGTATGAACAGCCTGTGGAAAGCCTTGGAAATCGAACACGTGCCATTGAAAACCATCCAACTTCTCCAAGGGTCGTTCGAAGGCTCATCCAGCAGCGTTCGTATTTGAAGCGACTTATCCGACGAGTTCCCGATTAAAACGGGTGTCCCACAGGGAGACGTCGTTTCGCCACTTCTCTCCGCCACTGTGATCGACGCGATTATGCGTGAAGCATTCGATGGACGACTTGGAGTTCGACATACGACGACAACAACTTCGTAACCGACTAGATGTTCGCCAACGGTAGCGCCGTTTTCGCCGACACGGATGCCGAAGCAACGGACATCTTGTACGACATTTCCCGCATCCTACAGTCATACGGGTTAAAAAAAAGTGAGGAAAAGACCAAAGTCCTCATAACAGTTGAATTTAAACCCAATTCGGACATGTTCCGATGTTTAAATATTTGGGATCATTGGTTGAGGAAAAGAAAGTGGCATCGACGGCCGGCCCCCTAGCCGCATCGGCTAGGCAATAGCAATATTCGCCTGGCTCTAGTGGTGCATATGGAAACGAACAAATATTACCATCGAAACGAAAGAACGCCTTTACCGAACTTTGATCCTTCCGATTCTTCTTTTATGTATCGGAAACGTGGACACTGCTCAAGCTGGACGTCAACAAGCTCGAGGTCTTCCAAATGCGATGCTTGAAGCAAATTTTCGGTGTCTCACTCCACGATCACTCGAAAAATTTGCCAATTGGATGATTGCCGCGTAGACTTCTCTGATACCGTCCGACAGGCTGGGAAATCCCGGGTTCGGCACCGAAGAAAACCCGGCTAAATCAACGATTATCAGTTATCGAGGCTCGAAACGTCGCCATACATCGATGTATGGAGGACGAACTTTCGACTTCCTGTGGAAAGCTCTGTTCTAGCCAATACCAGGCAGGACACACTAGGCAGCTATGCTCTGAAGAAATTGAAAGGGATCACCAGACTAGAAGTCAGATAAGCTGTTAAGCTTCCGTAACTCCAAAAAATAGGTTTAGACATCCCTCTCTACAACCATCGAATTTTAGGTACTGGAAGCAACCCTACACCTAGCCTAACGTATCATAATTCTCTACTGCACAGCCAATATGCTAATGATTCTTTTCATATGTACAAATTTTATCATCGAATAATCTATCCAATTTAAAATTTCCAATGGACTTACAAAAGCGCATACAACAAAACCGCTAATTTCAATTTCAATTACAACTATTTACATATATTCGCCCTAATCAATTTGTTAACACAAGCGGATTAAAAAAAAATTTCGCGACATGCCATAAAACAGCATCTGTGTAACAATAGCTATACAGAATAATTAGGACATTGATTGCCTATTTTGTTACTAAAATCAGCGTAGCAATTCACGTTGCTGTTACCTGTAAATAATTCAGTAATTAAATCCATTTCACGAAATTATGTAAATCAATTCGCAAATCCCCAGGCGTTCGGGTTAACAGGGCTGGCAGTGAGCACTTTTATCAATTACCAATTTTTAAATAAACTTTATCTGATTTTCAATTTATTTTCTTCGTCAATTCGAAATTGCTCCCGTGGTTTTTATTTGTTTAAAAATATTGATTTTGTTCGTTTTATTAATTTTCTGAGGCTGTGTTATTGATCGCTACAAATTTTTTTTACTTTTTAATTAAATTTTTCTCGGTTCGTAGCTTGGGGGACACGTTCAGCTAATTACATTTGCTGGGAAAAAAATGAGCAGAATGTTTTTTTTTTAATTTTTTTAAAAAGGAGTAGCTAATGGATTTGCATTTATTTTCAGTTAGTTACCTGCTAAAGGTTAATGTTTGGCGAACATCAAAATATCCCGTCCACCATAAGAGCCCTTGTCAACCAGCTCTCTAAATGTGACCTAAAATGAAGGTCCTTCGTTTGCTTCAAGAACTAATTAAATTTCCTAATTCTGAGAGGACATTCATTCATTAGCTACAATTTGTTACTAACGGCCTTTTGACTTTTTTTCCCCACAGGATGCAGGATTTTGTCCCCATAGGACATTCCTTAATATCCGGGGCTTCCTAAATATCCGGGGCTCGTTTCTTCTATGGCTATGGAAGTGAGATGTTCTTTTCTTAGCAAAATTTAATTTTGGATCATCATTATTGTCAAGGGAAACTCTAAGTCTAAGACGAAAAAAATAAATTCTTTGGAAAAGGAAATGTTAATTTTGTTTAGTTCTTATGAAATGTTTTGTTTTTCACACTTCACATAAAATTTAGTAATTGGTGTACAGTATTGTGGAAATTATGGTCAATTTTAGACTTGAAAATGTTAATGGGAATTTTTTTTTCAATAATACAAATTAAATTTTTCAAATTATTTAATTTTTATCAAAACATTCCCATTATAAGAATGGAAGCAGTCATTTGTATCCGGTGGCCTTGATAACCCATGGTATATGATGTACTACAAAAGGGGCCAAGATTGCACCAAATCTGTTTTCATATGGATATGTGGCATGTTCGAGGGAGAAAGTATTTCCCTCACTAATACAGACACCAATCAAACTTTTGGGCGACTTTTCACCGCCGAGCCAATATAAACTGAAACTATCTACCAAGCAGAGCATCCATCATGTGCTTAGTAGATTAGAGCAGCGGCCGAAGGAACCGGCTTCGAAGGTTTCGATATACATACTTGAAAACTGGGTGATCGACAATATCCCAGCGGGAGAATATTGAAGTTATTCTCGATAAGCAGTAAGAATTGCTTCCACATCGTATCCTTTGGAAAGTGTTCGGAAGATTTTAGTTTTCTGATCAACAGAGAAATGGCTCTTCAAGTAAATAAAAAACGAGCTGTTTAAGCCTTATGCAAAAAAACTTCTTTGACACTCTATTTTGGGCGTTCAATGTACTCTTTAAAAGCTTTCGAAAAAGCCCCTACAAAAGAGATTCAATTGTGCTTCTCAAGAAGTTGTCGGGAAGAAAATGCAACGCTTCCTCCCAATGACATACAATTATAAAAAAGATATGATGTGGGATACGGACATGAAGGGCTCCTAAGCTTCAAAAGAAGGCTTCGTCATGGCTTAAAGTAGGCTTCCGTACCCCAGTGGGATCAAACAATGTATGTATTATGTATGTAGACACTGTATTCGCCAAACATAAGCCATACATATATGTATAATAATATATTGCCAATAGGCAAGAGCTTTAAGAAGAAGCCCATAAGGTACTGGTGAGGTGTTGGCGCGTGTGATGTCAAACGTAAGGAGGGCCAATGTAGACTCATCGCCTTCTCATGATAAGAGTAGTAAGGTCGTTCAGCTATATGCGGACTCATTGTGTCCAGCGACACTGGTACTGATGATCTACTAGTCACTTCCCAACGACTAATAACAACTCAATGTGTGATGATGATGATTTACTTCATATTTTAGAAGAAGCAAACGACTCACTCTGCAGTGAGGACGACATATTTATTTGGGATGATTTTAATTGGGGAAGATAACCTCCGGCCAATTAACGACATTAACGGCACCGATATAAAGCTCATCTACACTTTTTATGGCAATGACTTACGTCAAATTATCAGGCAACCAAACTCTTCTGGTAAATCGTTGGATCTAATCTTCACTAATTCCTATAAGGAAGTAATTACCCTTTCTACTTCCGATGAGCAGAATCTATTCACCACTTCTACTCATCACTCCGCTTGAACTCAGTACCACCATTTTTCGTAATCTCACGTCACATAATAACTCAATAGTACATGACTTTTAGAAGTCAAATTTCAATAGTATTGGTTTCGAGTTATCCTGTGTCTACTGGGAGTATAGATATTCAAGCAATGACCTTGATGCAGTATTGTCATCCTTCAACACTATTATCTTCAACATCATTGACAAATTATCATTATAGGAACCCTGGCTTAATAGAAATGTGCGATCTCTACGCAATCAGAGAAATAAGTTATTTAACATGATTAGAAAAAGCACCCACGTATAAGTGGAGGTAAAATTAGGATACGCTAGGTTAGACTCTGAATTCTCACTTAGGGCGTGAAGGCTATAACACTTTCTTACAAACTATCGAAAAAAAAATCATAAACGACCCTAAGAAATTCTTCAACTTCGTTAATATAAAACGAAAAACTTCAGATTACCCTTCAACTCAGGCAAATGGTAGCACACACTCCACATGCACCAAAGAATATTGTAACATGTTTACTTATAGGTTTAGTAAAATTATTTGCCCGAAATCTAGTACAGCTCACACTGCCAATACTCCTAAGTTTTTTCCCCCTAGTTTCTTGTAATACTGCTCAAAACAAATATTACTCCAAATTTTATTAATACTTAATAAATCATTGTTAATAGGAACGTTTCCATCTGTGTGTATCTATCTTACACCAATCCATAAGACACTCGATAAGCCCTTGGGACAACTATAGGGGAATTGCCATTCTGTCTTCAATTCCAAAACTTTTAGAAAAACTTGTTTTCACCAAGATAGATCCCCTCATTGACCCATTTTATAAATAACAACAGCAACGGATTTAGAACACTGCGTTAAACCACCTTAAAGGGGTGATCCTAACCTCTGAACTGTTATAGTGTATGGAGAATGGTCATCCAATCGACGCTCTCTACAGGGATCTTAGCAAGGCGTTTGATAGTGTTGACCACCAAATATTCAAAATTTGGAATACCAGGTGCTGCCCTGGAATAGATCTTATCTTAACGGAGCAGCTCAAGTACCTAGTTAGATTTCAAGGATTTTTATCAAAAGAAATCCACGTAACTTCCGGTGTACCCCAGGGCAGTCATCTAGGCCCACTCTTATTCAATATATTTAACTCTGATTTTTCCGAAAATCAACACAAGACTGATACCAGAGAAACAAATGTACCCACTCTGGAAGAAGTACAAAGTGACATACGATCCTTAAAAAACAACAAATCTCCAGGAATTGATAACATCCCAGCAAAGTTGAACAAACTAGGAGGCGATTTGCTTTCAGCAGCTATACATGAATTACTATGCTGCATATGGAGGAACGAAAAAATGCCGGAAGATTGGGAACAAAGCATTATCTGCCCAATTCACAAGAAAGGGAACAAATTCAACTGTGTAAACTATAGATGCATATCTTTTTAAAGCATAGTATATAAAATAATAAATATACATAATTAAGGCCAGATTGGAAATTTATGCAGAGGCCGCAATAAGTGAATACCAAGCTGGATTCAGAAGAAATAGGTCAATAATGTATCAACTTTTTTCAATAACGCAAATCCTCCGAAAATGCTGGGAATACAATATCGACGTACATCAACTTTTCATCGACTTTAAACAAGCATACGAAAGCATCGACAGGGAACAAATGTTTGCGACATTGCTGGACCTAAAGATCCCCCTAAGGATAATAAAATTAACAAAAATGACAATGGAAAATACAAGATCTGCAGTCAGAATGCCAGGAGAATTAACGGAGTCCTTCCCGGTCAAGCAAGGCTTAAAGCTGGGCGATGGGTTGGTATCCATGCTATTTAATCTCTGCTTAGAAGAAGTAATTCGCAAAGTAAACATTGATGCGAACGCAACCCTGCTTTACAAATCCAAAAGATATGCCGGCGATATAAACTGCCTTGCCAGATCACTGTCATAACTTAGAGAAATATTCACAAAATTAGAGGATGGAGCCAAACATATAGGGCTGCAAATAAATGCCGACAAGAGTAAGATTCAGCCAGGGGTGGAAAGAAGAACAAGAAGCCACAACACTACCTGGGGGAAATATAACTTCGAACGGGTTCACGAATTTAACTACCTGGGGTCCACAGTCAGCGGAGACAACGATAAAACGATAGACGTACAACGAAGTATAATCCAGCAAACAGAACACACTTCTCACTACTGCCGGTGATGAAATCCAGAGCCATCCACAGAAAAACCAAAATAAGAGTCTACAAGACTACGCACAGTAGCTATCATACGCACAGTATGGATGTGAAGCATGGAGTATCTCCCAGAAATCCGCCGACAAGACGGTCAAGGTAGGAAGACAATGTTAAGACCGATGCAGCAAAACGGCTCAATACAAGAAACCGGAGGCAAGCTGCGGAGCAGTGAGACGTCTGGAGGAAGAAGCTGATGGAGGCCAAGGCTCCAATTTAGGCTGTAGAGCCAACCTCCCAGTCTACATAATACAGGGTGTTCCGTTACTCATGGTACAAAGGAAAATGGCAGATAGTACATAAAAAATTATCACAAAAAAAAGTAAAAAAGGGGGGGGGGGGGGTACCTCTTTTCGTTTTCGAGATATGGCGTTTTGAAGTTTTTTTGGTAAAGGTTTACATATTACCCTGTATTTTTGTCACCTTATTAGATATGTTAATGAATAAGACATCAATCTACGCAGAATACTCCCACCTATCTAAATCTGTGAAACTGAAGGGGTCAACCCACTAACATCCAGAGTTATGAGTCATCAAAGACAAAATTTTGTTTTTTTTCACTAAAATTTCCACTTCAACCACCTTTTTCTCCAAAAAATACGTAATTAACCAATATTTTGTTTTACAAAATTGGAAAGCTTGGACAATTTCCTATGAATAATGTCTAACAATTATCATGCTACGACCTTTACTTTTGAAGTTATTAGCAATTTTAACGCAAAAGTTGGCCTTATTTGGTGCTTATTTGGTACTAAAAAAAGGACGAAATAGAGCCAATTGCACCATTAAAATTGCTAATAACTTCAAAAGTAAAGGTCCCCTTTACAGATTTAGATAGGTGGAAGTATTCTGCGTAGATTGATGTCTTATTCATTAAAATATCTAATAAGGTGACAAAAATACAGGGTAATATGTAAACCTCTACCAAAAAAACTTCAAAACGCCATATCTCGAAAACGAAAAGAGGTACCCCCCCCCTTTACTTTTTTTTGCGATAATTTTTTATGTACTATCTGCCATTTTCCTTTGTACCATGAGTAACGGAACACCCTGTATAGTTTCTCATATAATATTTTAAGTCTATAGTTGTATTTCTGCATCGTATTTCTCTCAGTATAAAGAACTAAAACATCTTTTACCTTTCACTTTAAAATGATTGATTAATATCATAAGAAAATACATCCTCATTTAAAACTGATGATTTTGCAAATTTTTTGATAGGCAACAATCCACTGCCATAACTTGCCGACAATATTTGTGTTATCGGTCTGGCAACTTTCTTTTACGAAGTGAAAAGTGTAAACGACTTTGTTAATTAAGCCGTTACTCAGCATGATTGTGTAAACTTTCATGATGGATGAATTTTTGCAAACCGATAACACCAAGACGATGGCGTCAAGATCTGTATTATTACATCCTTCAAATTCACCCTTAAAAAACTTCCTGAAAAGTTTCTATAAGAGTTCATAATTAATGAATTCAGGCTGGTGGCCGTAATATGGAACAAGTTGTGCAAATTTCACAAAGTTCGACAATTTGTTAGGTTATAATTGGGCAAAAGAATTAAGACATTTTTCCCTCCCTTAATTCCCATTTATTTTCAGAGCCATTAAGTAAACCCACAACCCTATTCCCTTTTCTACGTTGTACAACATATTTTTGCCTAATCACCACCAGAAAGACATTCCAGCGGAATGCATGTAAATGAGGCTTTTACCAATAGATTTACAGATAACCGCAGAAAACAGGTCCTGTATCGATTATCTGCCTTCCTGGCTGAGTGGTTGCCTTTCGAAAGTGATTGATGGCTGAAGGAAGAAAATCAACAAGCAAGCAAAGGAGCGAAGCACTTTAATTCACACAACAATAAAAGTTTCCTTCTATAGTGGAAAATGTTAACACCATACAAGTCTGTCACTCATCCTTAATCCAAGAGTATTTAAAGGGCAGAATGCGCCCTCAAGAATAGGGATTTTTCCCTGTCAAATGACACCAGAGGGCTGAAGGATGAAAAGCACATTTGAATGGGGCGACACATGATGATCCTTTCTCAGATGTTTTCCTCAATGATATTCGCATATCGTGTAAACGATTTTTCATAAAATGTCCTTTTAACGCATCTGTTTAACATGCCGTTATCCTTTATTTCTTGGAGGAATATTTTTAGGGATTTTGATGGCTCAAGGGATTATCTAGAATGCGGATGATTAACTCTATGCAAAATAGCGAGAAATACCAAATCAACTTTTCAGTTTCATGATTCAACAGTTTCTGACAAATTTTCCATTAAGGAGAATTATGTCGAGCGGCTATAAGTGTTTTTGACATATTTATTGAAAATAGGGATAAACTTTAGAGAACATGGATGTTGAGACAGGTACGATATTAAAATTGCACTAGGAGATTTCAAGGCGAAATTAAGCCTTTAAAGTAGGGACGAAAGCCTCTCGAAGTATCTTCTTCCAGTAGACTAAAGGTCCTGATCGTTCTCTCCAGTTTAGTTTGTTATGCGAAGTTTACTTATATCTTCTAGTCTTTTCTCATGAGAGTATTGATAACTGCTGAGATGAATGTCAAATCAATAACGATAATAGCTGCAATAGGCTGCTCTCCTATCGCCTCTCTATAGTTCTTTTTGGCGTTCGCATACATTTTTTTGTGTAGGATTTAGCCATATCTTAGGGGCCCCTTTTACACACAGGTCGACGGCAGGTCGTGGCCTGAAAGTTTTTGCCTTGCAGCCAAGTATTACAACACACGCCTTCGGCTGCCAACCGGAAGGGGTCTGCAGTCGCCAACCGGATGAGTTTGTCGTTAATTTGTGCCTGAAGATCTCGGGTTGTAGAACGTAAGTTTTTTCAATCGACCTCTTCATACAAACATTTTTGTAACATTTGAATATTTGTATGAAGAGGCCGCTCATAACTTACCTACTACCACCACAGAACTTCTATTCTGTCTCAAGCCGTGAAATTACGGCACGAGCTCACGCCATATCCAGTCGGACCTGAAAGTAAGGCGCGAACTAGGCGCGAAAACCATCCACACTCGTATTCGCGCGAACGTTCACGGAGTCTGGAGCCGTCTTAAATCACAAACATATTGGTGCGGAGGCAATTTCTCCGCATTGTGTCAGCAATTATGGTGGTTCGTGTATTTTAAAGGCTTTTCTAGTCACCAATCTGTTTGTTTCTGTAAAGTTTTCATTGAGGCCATGGACATTTTTGCACTTGTGTGACTGTAGGGAATCATGACATCACTTGCATGTCACGACATGTCAGGCGAATATCTGAAGTCCTCATCCCTCATTTAGACTGAGTATTGTGTGACCTTCATTGGTCTGCCGACCTCGCCTGCCGGCTGCCTGTTAGTGAATGGGGGTCTTTAGTGGAGAAACATTTTTTACTTAAATTAACCCAGTTTTCTAGGAATTTTACACTGTTTCTTGAGGTATCGATGTCATAGCATTCACTGAAACCTGGCGCCATGTGGGTATTCTTTATGCTGAGCTCTTCGATTCCTTCTACCAAGCATTTCGGAGGGACCGCTGACACCACTGGGAGCTCGTGGGGGTGGCGAACTCTTGCTTGTAGAAGCCATCTTAATTGTAACCAAATTTCGCTTCCTAATTTCTCTAACAATTTTATCGTCGAGATTGTGGTTCTTAAAATTGCCCTTGCTAAAACGAAACCCTTCCTGCTTTGCTGCTATATCCCATAAAGTATGTTAAGCACTGACGGTGGGGGTTATAACCTCTGCGGTATTCTCATCTCTTGTGCTGATCATATTCTGACCATGATGAACACTAGTGATGAGCTACTTCTACTAGGTGATTTCAATTTACCCAATATTCAGTGGGTATATGTCGAGGATGACGATAACTACCTCCCAACCTTAATTTTAAGGAATTCTGCTTTCTCGATTTCTTATTAACTAATGATGACTAATGACTAATGTACTAGGGAGGCAATTGCACTCTCCCGCCACAGGCATGCACTCTCCTGTCAGAGCCACGAAAATCTAAAAATTTGTTCGCTACAGGCATACACGCTTCCGCCACAGGCATGCACGCCCCCGTCACAGGCATGCACGCTCCCGCACAGACAAGGAAATCTAAAAATTCAGGTATGAAAATTTATAAATGCATCCGCATCGGCTTAGATTATTCCAAGCAGTAGTGTTGTTTTACCAAGCAATGCTGCTTCATCTACCCAATCGAAGGAGAACCGTTTTTCTGAGGGTACTATTGGCAGGCTTTCTGGTCACCAAGATAATTGCCCCTTAAAACTCACCCGCACCTAGCATGCACACTCCACAGGCATGCGCGCTCCCGCCACAGGCCGCCGGTGTCCCCGTAGGTTCAACCAAACCTAACCTATTTGCAGTCCCCCACCAGTACTTTGTCGAAACTTTGCTCTATGACCAAGGACATGAATCAATCAACAAGATCATCAACTCATTCCTAATTAGAGTCGCAAAAATCGAGTCGAACTAATTGTTTCCGAAACAAAGTAATGTAAACCTGGAACACGAATAGAAACGTGGCAGTGCTACTTGCTGACCTATCTGTTAAAATCTTTGGTGGGGCATTAACTACGTATCTGTTATGGAATGATCGTCCCACAAGCATACCAGTGCCTGAGATTTCTTAAGAGATGTGAGTTGCTACTGCAGCCATCCAGTTCAGCCAGTATTGATTGAGTGTACGTGATCGACCTGACCTGATCGAAAGTGTTCAATGCACTATGGATCAAGGACTTACCTTACATACATGTTATGATATGACCTAAAATTAATATATGATTTCAAGACAGAGTTTCCTCCTAAAATGTGGGATCTTCAAATCAAGTAGGGCTTTTGTTATCGGAAATAGCCTACAACAAGCTTCCTTTTATTTCATATCCTCACCAGTGGCCTTGTAAACATATTGACAAGAACTGAAATATTTTGTGTAGACGTTAATTTTGATGATAACTGACAGGGGGCTTTAAGATCTCCTTTTAAAAAATATGTGCAAAGATAGCAGCTGGTGGTATTTATGTTATTCTTTGATCTTCACTTTTCATCGCAAATCAATTGATGTTAAAAATAAAAATCATTAACGTACACATTTATGTAAAGCGTAGAGGGCATTCCAAAAGAAGATTAATGCCAATAAGATTCGTATTTTAAGAAAAAAATAAAACCCCCCAAGACTGCCAAATTTATTTACTTATTTTCGAGCAGCTTATTTTCTGCCAGGAATCATAATTTTCCCAAATTAAATGATGGATCAAATCTTTCAAAGTATACTCTTATTCATTTAAGGCTTTGACAAATTATCCCAGGTTATTTTCGTCCTTAAAAGTATTCTTGGAATAATTTATGTTTATTGGTGAAAATATTTTACGAAGAGAAAATTTCTGCTAGAAAAAAATTTGATGATGCCTAATACTAGTTCCTCGCAGAACATCATAACAAGAAACAGGAAACAGACTTAAATTTTTCTAGGATTTTTGCTCAAGTTGCATGGTTGTGAAACCTCTACGAATTCGTAGTCCAAACGTCGCTGTATCCTGCATGTCCCGGGTGCTTTTCAGAGCCACGATTTCACCCAGAAAACATTTTTCCGTATGCCACGTCCTATCCCACATCCTTTCTGCCAGAATAATAACAAGGATTCATCTGGCCCAGGTGTCGGCAACCTGCAGAGAAGCTTTAATGGCAATGGACAAAAAGTTTGCATTGACTATACAGGTGCGGAGGTTGAATTCGCGAAATCTGGGCGACGTGTTTTTATATGAGGTGGACAGGGGAGTGAATGGCTCACAAGTTGACGTGGACACACAAAGAAACCACCCCCAGCCAGAAGCGCCGAAGGTGACTGAATGGAGCAACAGTAATGGAATCTTCATCAGTTGGGTGCAGGACGGGTCTGTTCTGGCATAGAGGGATGTCAGCTGAATTTTTATCATAGCAGAAAGTCATCTAAATGGAAAGAGACGTTGTTGAAGTGAAGCTGAATATTGCTTCGATCTGACAGCAGGGCATTTGCAAGGGTAAGATCAGGAACAATCGATTTCCGTACGCTGGCTATACGAATACGAATGAACACCAGCGTAGGCCATCTTTCTCCCACATATGTGTATACAAGATTAAATTTTTTACAAATCAATTTCATTTCGACTCTCGCCTCGAAGTCTTTTCGAAGATTTCGCGACTTGATTTCGATTCCATCTCGACTCGTAATGTTTTGCAGGGAACGTTGATATAAAGACACCAAGACTCTTGAATGTTAATATAAAGACCCCATTCTCATACAGGCCGCCGGCAGGCCGTAGCCTTAAGATTTTTCAACTTGAGGCCTAGTATAACCACTCATTCACTGCCCGCCAACTGGATGGTGCTTGCAGTCCAAGAAAACTGACAAAAATCTTTATGTCTGTTTGTATCAATCGTCAGTCCTGGCCTGAAGATCTGAACTTCTATATAGTCTGAAATTTTCGCTGAAGCCACGACGATTTTTGCCCTTGCATCAGATTTTTTCATCATCATCCTAGGGAATCATGAGGTCACCTCCAGTGTCAGGCGGATGCCTCAATTCCTCATCCCTCAGTCAGACTGAGTAGTTTATGGCCTTCATTGGGCTGTACCTGCCGGTGGTCTGTTTGTAAATAAGTCCCCTAAAGTTGCTTTGTCAAAAGTTCCTACTGCACAAGTAAAACTAGTTTCATGTAAAATAGTTTGTTTTTGTGGCACGATTAATGTGCAATAGTTTTAATTATCTGTTTTGTGACACGCCAATACATTTGAGTCGCCGACCGCTGCGTTAGAATGCTTTAGCTTGTTGGTGTGGTTTTTAATCTTAATTCTCCCTGGTCCTATTATTATTTTCTTGCCCTAGTAAAGGATAGACAAAAAACAACAAATACACAGCTGTCAAAAAGTTGATTCAAAAATTCAGTGACTATCAACTCTCTTCTCTGCAAAACGACGTTTTAACCAGACTTTCGCTGGTTGGATGTTGACCCAAGTGAAACTTTCTATGTAATCTTTTCTATGTTATACGAATTATTATGGTGCAACGATAAATTTTGCCCAAAGTATGAAAATTATTTATCCTATTTAGCGAGTGTTTGCGTCTTTTTCCAATGTACTTCACTGCGTTCAAAAATGAACAGCTTATGGGGTGCAATATGGCATAGTGCACCAGGCGCAAAAAACCCAAACGCCGGCCCTGGTACGACTCAATATCGTTTCATGTTTTAAAAACATTCCATAGATAGAATCTTATACGAGCCATAACAATTTCGCATAATACCAAAATTTAAAAGTTCCTAAGTTCCTAAAGTCCTAAATCAACGCCGTAACGATTTTCAATAAAGATGGAAAAGCACTGTAACCAGTTCGAAGTATACATATATTTACACTTAAAGGAATAATCGTTAAAATTCTCCTTTTCAGCAGAAAACACAAAAGAGAATTTTTATCAAACTTTACAGCCATACAAAGATATCGCGATATTTCATGCTCAGTATATCGTATTTTTCTGACGCCAACACTGCTCTGTCATATTCCCGAATAGCTTTTACGATGCATCATCAAATTTTCCTTCTCACAGCATTCCTTTTTCGGTGCAAGCATAAAGAATGCACCACCACCGCAAAACTTTCAGATCCGGATGCAGCTAGCATAAATTTTATGGATAACTGCAAGTCATAATTCCAGGGCTCACCAACATTCGAGAACATGTTTTCCATTCGCCATTTTTATTCCGTTTTTTTTTTACAACATTTTTCGAAGTCGTATATATGGGAAATAAATTACCCAAGTTTTTCAAGGCAGATGCTTCCAATCTCCTCTACCTTTCTCTAGTCCTTTCTGGATGGTTAAATCAATTCACTAAATAGGGCCCTGATTTTAGAAATATCCCTTTAACTTTGTACAGAATTATTGATGGCTCTGTCAAAGTAAGGAAAAGGGTATGCACACTCTGAATGGAAACTCGATCCCTTTGATCCAATGAAAAGGATCTTTTTCCCGTTTTGAGTAATAAATCTTTCAGCTATTGCCAAATCACCAAAAAGGACCGGACCAGCAAAATTTAACCACAAAAAAATACCCATATAAAAGTGAATTTAATTTCCCCCCCGGATGGTCCCAAAAACATGCTCCGTATTTTATGCTTTTTACTTTGCCTGACTGAAAGCATTTTAGGCAAGCGTTTTCCTGCCCTACAACTAACCACAACGGAATTCATGGACTTAAACATAATCGGGGCTGTTCTAATTAACTCTAATTTAATTATGGTTACTTAATGCATAAGCCGCAATCATGCAGGATGGTAGGCAGTAAATAAATGTGGGATAAAATCAAAGCGGAATTTTTTGGCAGGCGGAGAGGATTTCCGCTAATAAATTGGCTTCATTAGACTCAGCCGATTTCTTGTGACAAATTTTGCGTCGTTCTTATCGATTGATTTCTCTACTCTTCTGGGTAAAGGAACACAGGCAACCAATTAACATGGCTAATCTGTTTTGTTTTCTAGGAAATGCCAAGAAAATTTGCTAGAACAAAGCTCGATTGTTATTTGTATAGTTTTGCATAATTGAGCAGCGCAAAATTGGAGAAACGTTTTAATCAGCACAGGCCGATAACCGAGCAGTCGTAATCAATCATAAATGTTCCTTTAGGCACGATAATTCTATGTTATTAACAAAGCTTTTAACCTATTGGTCGACAAAAAGAAGTGCGTGTCAGCGATTTCTCCCTATTTACAGAGTGGTTTCCACAAATTGGCGAGCTATTTGAATTGCTCAAACGAAATTTATACGTTTTTAGAGATAATCTCAAGTAGAATTTGAATCGACTTCAACATAAATCGAGCCCCCAGCCATTTTTTTTATGTGGCATGGTCAAGCTCAGGAATCACCTTTTGTACCACTAGACCGTCATGTCGTTCAACTCATGGTGCAATGTCTAGTAGTAAGCTTGACCTGAAAATAGAAAAAAAATAGGAAAGGTTAAGGGTAGTCTGGTGGATGCATAAGGAGAAGGTAGTGAGCTTCGCTTTTGCACTACTGGGTGTTATTCGAGTGCATCCATTTTTTAACAGCCAAGTGAGTCACAACCGACAGGGCTAGCGAGAGACATGCCATGACATGGAATAAGAAGTATTATCTAGATCAGTGATTCTCAACCTATGTGCCGCGGCACTTTTGTGTGCCGCCAAATTCCTGAAGTGTGACGCCAAATTCAGGAAACAAAAGTCCACAACCGATCACATATTCGCATTAAGACAGATAATTGAAAAGACGAAACAGTTTAATATTAAGAGTTTAACACTTTTTCATTGAGTTTAAGACAGAATATGATCTTGCGCTACGTTCAAAAGTCTACGAAGCAATGGTGGAACTGAACTTTCCAGACCAATTAATTCAAATCACTAAAACTTCATCGAATGATAAACGGAGTGAGAATACGGAGCAATTTTTCGGTGCGAACAGAGGCCTCAGGTAAGGATACTATCCTGCTTACTGTTTAACATCTTATTAGCAAAACGTCCTGGTAGGAACGTATTGAAACTAGAGGGACAATTCTAAACAAGTCTATTTAGCTAATGGCATATGCAGATGATATAGACGTCATAGGCAGGTCAATGACTGCAGCGAAGGAAGCAGATGTAGCGTTAGGCAAAGCATCATCAAAGAGGAGCAAAGACCACAACATTACGTCGAAAATTAAAAGAAGAATACTGCTAGCGAACAGGGGCGGCGGAGCATAATCATTGTAGGTGGGGAGCACGCGAATAGGTAACCGTTAAAATATTATTCGGTCAATTGAATTACGAGTTGGTTTTAAATTCTTTGGTTATGGGGTTATGTCCGAATAACATTTTGGGAGGGGCCCATATGAGCCTAGCCCGACCGCCCCATATGGACCCCGATTAGATTGCCCTATATTACGTCCAATGCTGCTTAGCCTTTGTAATCGAACCAGAACCGGTCTATTGAGTATGTTAAATGATACCCTTCCCGGTCACCACCAACATAAATGCCAGAAACATGAAGCAATACATCAACAAAAACTAAAGCTTTGTATGAGTTAAACTAAAGCTTAATGGCCCGGCTTCACCGACCTTAGTTCAATAATGTTCAGTTCAATCCGCGTAAGTAGCTTCACCGGCTAAAGTCCAGTTTATGTTCAGTTCGTGCAAATTGTTGCTTTTCCGCCAGAAATCAGAAATGCGAGAGCCCACTGGAATGGCATTCCACTATTCTAGTTAATTACCGTCTTTTGAGCGAGCTTTTGCATTCAACTTCAGTTCGGGACCCATTGTGCGAACTGAGGTTTGTTTTTCCTCAGTTGAATATGTTTAAACTATATGCGAACTGAACTGAGTTAGAAGTTCAGTTCGCCAATTTGCTTGCTCAGTCGGTGAAGCCGGGGTATTTTTTTGAAGGTTTTCGAAACTTTTTCTGAATATGTAAGGCAGATTTCGCCCCACTTAATTTGAAATAAGGTTTGCCTACTAGGGCCATTATAAAAAACTGATAATGCATACCTCACTTCAGAATCGCTGGTTTTTTTTTTTTTTTTGAGTGGTATTTTTGAGAAAACTATTTCGGAATGCCCCTCATTTGCGCTACATGGAGTTCTCATTAAGGTGCCGCTCCTGGGGATAACGTAACGTAACGTATTTTTCGTAACAGAAATAAGAGGCGTATTCTGCCCATATTTTCACGCTAGCAAAGTTTACACATGATTTTTGAATGGAAACTGACTCCCAAAAAGTGAAGGCTTGAGTATAATTGATGGCTAAGGGATGGAAAGAAGGGCGTCATAATTAATCGAGAATTTGACTGATTTTCTAATACAAGCCCATCGAAAGTGTGAAAACATTCATCGTTACCATTCCTATAAACATATTGGCGTGAAAATATGGATGGGAGAGATACGCCTCTTATTTCTGTTACGAAAAATACGTTACGTTACGTTAAACCCAACACCTTAATTTGACTTTTTCCAACTCAACATCGATCTACCTTTCTACCCTCTTCGAGGCTAGCATGAGAAAATGGGGCACCTAAATCTTTCACTAGCTGACGGTCTGTAAGTAAAATTCTTTTAAATTTATTGTATTGTTAGTGTGCCGCCAAAATTTTGAAATTTTTAAAAGTGTGCCGCAACAAAAAAAAAGGTTGAGAATCACTGATCTAGATAACACTTGTGCGAAGAAGAAGGAATATGACGCGGGTTCGAATTGAACCACAGGCCACTGCGGTGGTGTAATTACTAGGGTACCGAGGCTGTCATTTGTATTTAGATTTTGATCTTTTGTGTATCCTCTTCAAGTTGTTTATTCGAGAACTGGAATTAGGCTACCGATCATCCATTTCGTTTTAATAGCATTCTTCATGGGTTGGACAACCCAGCTAACCGATGTCTCCCTTTATAAGCTTTGATGTCTGAACAAAAACTGATATCTTTAAGAGCTAGGTTCAAAGCTGCCCTGGCTTCTATTCTACAAGCCCTACATTTGGTGCCGCCCTGACTACAATTCGTATATCTAGGCTAGCACCCTAAAAACCATCTTGGCTTGGCTGGACAAGGTGCAAAACCACGCCATCAAACTCTTTGGCGATAGCACTTTTTGCTCCTCCATAGACTTCTTAAAGCACCTTAGGAATGTGGCAGCCCTCCGTTTCGCCGGTTTCGACTGAGGACTGTAACCTTGCGCAAGCGAAGCCACGATATAAAAACTTTTGTATCGCCTTTGCCAACATCCGAGGACTCCAAACAAATTTCCATTCTGTGTTGTGCCATATATCCACGCGTATTCTCGCCCAATTTTCGCGCTAAGTGAAACCCAAATTTTACCTAATCACGTCTTGGATCATTACCAGGTTTCCGGGTAACTTTAGTGCATATTCTCTCCCGCCATAGGGAAGTCGCCATATATTAGGAAAAATGTAGCTTTTCAGAAAATATATAACAGTACATCGCCTGATTTCAACCAGCTCGGTCTTAAAATTTTACTTCATAAGCACGTCATTTTCTTCTGTCTTCTATAGAAGAGCCCTAATATAAATAATAAAGCCTCTTCATTAGCACTTGACCCTATCTCCGAACGTATGTATCTCCGAATTCTTATCCTTTCCGGAGTGTGAAATCATTGTTGCGCGCGATTTCAACGTTCACAACACAAATGGCTTAATTACTGAAACGCCACCGATGTTTCTGGCCGGGAAACCGAGCTCTTTGCAGAGACTAATAACCTACATCAATTGGTTAACTGCCCTATACGACTTCCTGACGCTGTAGACCAAGGGGACCATCTCCTTGATATTTTTCTTACCTCGCGATACTCCATCGAAGTTGATTCACCTCTAGGCAACTCAGACCACTGTCTGGTCAACGCAAGCTTTCCATACCAATCATCCATCTCAACCATACCAGCTCCTAGAAAAACTGTTGGGGTTCATGGAAAGCCAATTGGCTGGGGCTTATTCTCTTCTTTCAAGCTGCAGACTGGAATCTGTGTTTTCAGAATCGCGATGCCAATTTTCCCGCTCTCTGCATCACAAAAATCATATTGACAGGCGAATTCCTCATTCTTCCAAATCCATCCGGCCCAGACCGCATAGATGGTTTAATCCAGAGTGCATAAGCGCAATCAAACCCAAAGAAACTGCCAATAGAGAATACAGGCATTGCCTGAGCGAATCATCCTGACGCGAGTAGATCAGGTTGAGAAACGCCTGCAAAACACAATCAGGCAAATCAAAGCATCCTCCATTGATTCATTAAGTTCCGCAATTGATTCATTAAGCCACCGCAGGAATGTAGCGGCTCTGGTGAAATTCTATTGCATCTACCATAACGACTGTTCCGAAATATATAACCCCCTGCCTCCACGGCATTGTTTTTCCCGCAACACAAGACTAGCCCTTTCGGCTCATCCTCACTATCTACAGCCCTTGTTTTCACGCACACATCAGTTTAGAAATTCGTTCTTTTCGGGAACAGCTCGACTGTGGAACAACCTTCAACAGTCAGTATTCCCGAACTCTTGGCACTTTTGACAATACATAATAGAGACCTTCAATTGACAATCGTAGTTGTATTAAACCGCAATGAAGCCTGTGATTCAAAACAGGAACTCACCCTAAAATGCCTTGGGTCCGTTAGCTGGCCGCTTTGATCCGTTAGCTGGCGGTCCGAGCGGGGCATCCCCGCAACGGATACGCTGCTGTCGGTGCCGCTAGGTCTCAAACTCTATTCACGATTCGTTTCCATTCTTGACAGTTTTTGGCGACGTCTCGAGCCCCGGTAACTGATAACCGTTGATTCTTTAGGTCCTTGTGTATACTTCTTCTTTTTGTTTTAGTGAGAGTCCAACCGCGGCCACTTGCTATTGACTACACTCCTATACCTGATTTTTGTAGGTCGGACTGCTTGAACTGCTCGAAATTTTCAAACTAAAATTTAAAGATTTTATTAACGGGGGAGCCTGCTTTAGAGGCTTCAAAAAATCTATTTTTTTGAGGAATTTTTAGGGAAGGAAATAAATATTTAATTGAAACGAAACTTTCAGGTATTATTGTTATATATTTCAACATTTTTCTCAAATTTTTTCATTAACATATATGTCATAATATGCCGGGTACAAGCATTTCGCCGAGGCGCCTCGAGCGTGCATGTGTCGTTTGGCGGGAAAGATAGGAACAAAATTTAACGTCCTATCGAAACGAGACAAAATTGATTGTATTCAGGATTAAATTCTCTTCTACTTGAACCTAAAAAACCTTAAAAAAAAGTTATAATTAACCCACTTTTTAAACAATCTAATGTGAAATTTTTTTTTCCAAAAAAAAATTTTTTTTTTAAGTTGCGAAAAATTGTTGAATTTCTCACTTTTTTTTAGATTTTTTAGGTTCAAGTAGAAGAGAATTTAATCCTGAATACAATCAATTTTGTCTCGTTTCGATAGGACGTTAAATTTTGTTCCTATCTTTCCCGCCAAACGACACATGCACGCTCGAGGCGCCTCGGCGAAATGCTTGTACCCGGCATATTATGACATATATGTTAATGAAAAAATTTGAGAAAAATGTTGAAATATATAACAATAATACCTGAAAGTTTCGTTTCAATTAAATATTTATTTCCTTCCCTAAAAATTCCTCAAAAAAATAGATTTTTTGAAGCCTCTAAAGCAGGCTCCCCCCTTAAAAGTTCTCTGAATTTTCATAATAAAAAAAATTCACTTGACGTAGAAAAATATTCGATGAGTTATATTAAGAAACTACCTTTCACTATAATCGTGAGCAGTTATTAATCCACAAAGCAAAACAGCCTTCAACAGCAATAACTGCAAAGAAAAACATGAAAACATTATCCCTTTCCCTGTCGTTGTGGTATAATTTTGCTGCTAAAAGTGAATCGATAGTGTAGTAAATGTTTTTACCACATTTCCTGAGCAACCGCTGATGCTTAGCAACTTCTAATGAAGCACAAGCATGTATTTATTGCTAAAGTTTAGCAGCTTGATTTTAACTTGAACCTGAAGCTTTGTAATAGCGCAGGTTACTTGCATAACTTGCAATTTAAACTCTATGACATGGAAAATTTGGTCATGTAACTACAACCAAAATTTCATCCTTCAGATATCCTTTTAAATGATATACCGTTGCTATAGAGCTATAAAATAGTCATAGAAAATTACAGAACTCGTTATAACCTATACCCATGTTGTGGTTTAATACTGCACTTTAAATTAAATCATAATTTTCATTCGGCAATATATTAGAAGACATGATTATGTCTATACCAAAAGAAGAAAACAAGTAGAGTTTTTCTTTTTTAACAAAAACTAAATCTACATATTGATTTTGGATCCACCACAGCTCAGTTGGAATTCGTTTCTGAAATAAAACACAAGAGACTTTCTATTTGGTTTCGTTAATTACCCCCGTCAACAATGTTCAACAAAAAAACCAATTACAATTTTTAAATGCACAAAATGCAAATCCTCCTCTTATCTACCCACAGCTGAAGTAGAAAGACTTTTAATTACGAACTATACATGGCAAGCAACACGCCATCAACAATTCAGTATCTCATTTCACCAACGTCAGAATCACTGCTTTTGCATAAATAAACACAAGACGAAATTGTCATATGACATGACAGCTGCGACAAGAAAAAGCTAACCCTTTCAGCTTATTAAATCCTTTTTCGTCTGTGCCTGCAGACTAGCTAGCTAACTAAGACCTTTTCAGCTATCAGTGAATAATCTACTGTTTCCATGTGATTTCGTAGAGAAATGATCCACTGGAGGGTTCTGACACGAGAATTATTGTGTACGAGGATTATCGACCTTCTGAGATAGGAGCCGACCTTAATACGTTCAGCTTTACTCGTTTCTCACTAAATCGAATATTAATCTGCCCAGAATTTGTTAGGCTAATCAACTTGATTTTCTTAATCCTGTTGAAGCACTAACTTCCTAGATTTATGTACAGCCAGGGCAGGGAATAATCTGGGAAAGTCTTTCAATCCGCATAGAGAATTAATTTGTCAGATTCAATTATTAGAATCCGGGAGTTCAAGGGAATTCTGAGTAGAAGTGTAGTAAGACAGGGCGTTTCTAATCCAATCGTAATCTAAAAGTGAATCATTCACTTTCGTTCTGTATTCAAAGTGTTTTATTGGTTTCGTGCTGAAGGATTCATTTTTGTTGTAGATAATCATTTTTCCTAATTTGTAGAAGTCAGATTTTTGCCCCGAGTGCAGCAAGATCGGGTAATGTGGTAAACCATTAATATTGTTGGTCATTTTATTTTGGAAAATATGTTTAGTTCCCATATGCATAGTCCCTCGACAAAATGAATAAGACCAGGCCCAAAATTGTTTCTGCAAGTTGAATGGCCTCTTTAAATTGTTCCCCTGGTATTCTGTTCATCGTTTGAAGCATCCCCAGGCATATTTTCTAGGAATGATGAAATTTTTTAAAAAATATATGATTTAAGGAAAATAATTCGTTCAGTGCCCCTTTAACCCAGCCCATGAAATGCCACAGCAGCATTCTGAGCACTAGACTAGACCAACCAGCATCTTATGCCCCCAATCGAGCTTATCTACAGCCTTATTACCCTCGATATCACAGTGTCCCGGATACCAGGGGGGTAAGACTCTACTTTTCCTGGCCAGGCTCTGGAGTAAGTCAAATCACCTGCACCTCGATGGGTCTCGAACCCCATTCGTTTCCATTCTTAACTATTTTCGGCGACATCTCGTGTCTCGATAACTGACAATCGTTGATTCTTTAAGTCGCCCTCGATATTCTTTACCTAGGTTTTCTTCCGTGCCGATCGCTGAATTCTCCAGTAGTGTTATCCTCCATTCGGCGAGTAGTTATCATCCATTCGGCAAACCTCCGCAGATGACATTTTTGTATTTATTCTTCGATCAGTATCTGTTGATCGCATCTTGTCCCAACTGTCTCGTTTCGAAGGCAATCGCGGAAAGAGACACCGAGAATCTGCCTCAAGCATCGCATTTGGAAGAGAGCTTGCTGACGTGCGGCTTGAGCAGTGTCCACGTTTCCGATGATCCGTCCGTTGTGAGCATTTTGGTTTAATTTTCAACGTACAACTGGGCCATGCGGGAAATGTCTAATAAGATGTCCGTTACTTCGACACCCGTGTCGGCGAAGATGGTGCTTTCGTAGGCCAACATCAAGTCGGTACGAAGTTGTTGTCGTCGTATCGAGCGCCGCGTCGTCTATCGAATGCTTCACGCATAATCGCGTCGATCACAAGGTTGAAGAGAAGTGGCGAAGCGACGTCTTCTTGTCGGGCACCTGTTTCTCCTGTTCCTCCGATAAGTCGCATCGTACGACGCTTGGAAAAGTTGGATAATTTTCCATGGCACGGGTTCGGCTTCCAAAGGCTCTCAACAAGCTGTGCCAATCGATGCAATCGAAAGCGGATTTAAAATCGATGAAAGCGACGACAGTTCGTTTGCCACGACGAATTCTTTCTCCCATTAGTTAACGAAGATCGAGTATTTGATCAGGGCATCCTCGATATGGTCTAAATTCCGCTAGTTCCTTCCGGCTCGTTTGCTCGATATTTCTGTTTCTGTTTCTGCCAATCTGTTTCTGTTACCGACAATCAAAAGGAGGCTAATACCGCGATAACTCTTGCATTCGGCCACTGTGGACTTCATTGGTTGAAGAATGTCGTGCAGGTTCTCTTCAAGCCGAGGTTATATTTAGTAAAATCAAAGTTGGTCAATTTACCGCATTTTCGGTTACGTTCGAGTCCCTGCAGCTTACACTACAGTTATGTGTGCAGTTGATGCATCAGGATCAAAGTGATCTTTATCCCAAAGATCGGCAGACGCGGGCAAAAGATTATTAGCCAAAAAGCTTGTCATACTTTTTCCTAAAGACCCTCGAAAGCATGCTAGACCTATACCTCCATAACTCCATAGCAGCGGTCCCTATGTATACATCTCAGCAGGCAGATTCAAAAGGCAGATCGATGGAAAATACTTTTCACAAAGTAGCGTGCACCATGGAGTACTCTCTAGAATACAAACAGTTTACCTTTGAAGTTTTGCCAGATATATGTAAAAGGATCTTTTATGAGAGGGCTCTTGCTGGCTAACCGTCGACCTAGAAAAAACAGAACTGATGCTTTTCACCAACAGGACTAGAATACCCACCTTTAGTTTACCTTTCAATTAACGATTGTGTACTGAGCCTATATCAGTCAGTTTCCACATGGTTCTTTTTCCGGACCCAAAACTGAATTGGAGGTTAAATATCGCAGAAAGGCAAAAAAGGCCAGTACAGCTTTCAAAAGTAAGCAGAATTCCTGCAAGATATGGTGTTTGAAGCCGTACATGGTTCGCAGGCTATACACTGCAATGATTAGACCAGTGTTGACATATGGCAGTATAGTGACCCGCTCTTTTCAAAGAATATAACAAATCAAGACTGGGTTAAGTCTAAACATTGACTTGCCTCGAACTAACGCGCGTCATGTTTAACACGCCAACGGAGCACTCAACGTAATTCTCGATTCGCTACCACCTGATTTATACTTCAGGCAGCAGGGGGCTTGCACAGCCCTTTGGCTGCGTGAAGCAATTCCGGGGCGATAAGACCTACGAGCCTAGCAATATGATGCTCTCTCTCTACCACAGCAAGCGGTAGTAGGGCCTACCGACTAGATGGTTACAGAATTCAATTTCGCCAGATCCCTCAATACCCGGATCCCTACCAGAGAGATATTGGAAGTTTTCCAACCCGACAAGGACCACAGAAGGATCAAAATCAGAGTCGGTTGTAGGGGCTGGAATTTTTTCTTAATTTTCTAAAATGCTGCCGCCTGCCTTAGTTCGCCAGGCCTTTCCAGGCAGGAATTTTGGCAATTTTTCTAGCCTGCCGTGAAATATAGTCGAGCAATCGGTAAGGCCGCGAACCATTGTAATTCTGTTATCAGATAGACAAGCGGCCAACAAGGAATAATTGAGGTCGGCTCTCATCCATCATCTCCAAGCTGATCGAAAACTGTCAGAATGAACTGTTTTCTCTGGCTGGGACAAACAAAGTCACTCTTCAGTGGGCATCGGGTCACAGGAAGATTGAGGACAACGCTACGGCAGATAAGTTGGGCAGAGTGGGGCAACTCTCACAAGAGGCCAATATGTAGAAGCCAGCTGCTGTGCGTACTAAAGAAAGTAACTCCCTGTACTACCTCTCATCAGCTGGCCCCATAGGGAAAAGCTTATCATTATGCTGCACGGCTAATAACACTTAGCCTTTTTACAACAACCAGAGACTGCGGGGTGCTAGCCAATTAGGCAGATTGAGAATTCCGTATAGTACCTCCTGCCGATGCTGTGGAAAGGAACAGGCCAGTAGGCGCCTTAGCGCACCTATTGTGTTCCAGCATACTGCTTGAATGGAACCGCCGTTACTACCTACCTACCCATACCACAGAAAACTTAGGGAATAAAAAGTAACAGTTACGTACATTTCGTGCTGGCCAATATAATTTTAATCATTCGATATGGTTTAGTTTTTCGTGCTATTTCATGACATTAAATTGGTGGCAGCGGTGGGATTATGAAAACAAGAAAACTATACTTTCCAGTAATTTATTCTCAACGCAAAACAAGTTTGAAAAATATTTATCAACCAAAAGAGAACAGTCAAAGTACAAGACTTTATTTAAAGCACTAAGATTGTACCAAAAAAACATGCAAACGTTTATCATACACCAGAAGTACTTTTTATTACCCTAGCACCTTCCGTATATTATAAAGTATACCCCGAGGGCGTTTTGTGAACAGAGTCTCTATCTACTATACTTATGACCTAGCAACCGAAATCCTTGAAATAATCTCCAACCTTTAAAATATTGCTTCTTTTTAATACCCAGTTGTACATGGCAAAATGTTTCCCATATCAACGTACAAAAATAAATCCCAAGGGTAAAGATAACAACACTACGGCAAATAATATTCTCGGGAGGATCACAAAAAGAACGCTTAACATTGAGACTAATTGAGGGTATATAATGTAAAAGGGTTTTATAAGACAAATTCTGGATGTCACTCATGTCAAAGAATTCTGACAATATCCCAATATTATGTGCCATTTTTAAACGGAGCATTCTAAAGTAGCAAAAACTTTTCCCCATCTGAAAAAAGGACACTGAAAATCCTTCGTTTGACAACATGATGGAATTGGATGTTGAATATATATCTTCGGAGTATCTACCTTTACCCTTCCAGTATTTTCAAGATAAATGGCGATTTTTTTTCTTCTGAAATTGAATTCTAGCCGGAAATTTTATTCCATGTACTGTGGGCTGAGCGCAATTTTTTTTTTTTTTTTTTGAAAAAAGGGTCCTGTCGGCCATCAGGGTTGTTTCGTTTCCTTGATTTAAAAAGGAATAAGGTAGCACTCAAAATTTAATGACTATGTTAAGCTGCAGATTTTACAGAAGAAATTACTCAAACCACCGCAATTATAAAATAAATTGTTTTTAATAGATGAAAAGGACGTAGACTAGAGAAGGAAGGAGATGCGATATATAGAGGCCAACGCCCCTTTTTAATGCGATCCTTAAAAGCATTTTAATTAAAAGCTTCATAAAATTATGCAATTCATCATTGATAATGACTCTCGGGTGGTGCTCGCCATAATGGGGAACAGCACCATCGAACCTCTTCATTAGATTTTAATTAAGTTCAAATTTACAGGATCAGGGCAGAATATATTCTCATGTCTTAAGAACGAATGGGACAAGCATGGAGAGTCCTTTTTTGAGTTAGTTATCTCGAATCTACCCAAGCGAAGTCCATTTATAATGGCAAAAAAAAATTCCTTCTGAGCTTCTGATAGAAAATTCATGAGTATGTACAGGATCCTTGTAAATAATACTTGACCCTTTTTATGCTCAATAGCCCTAGAAAATCAATATTGTAGGCAAACCATTGGGAATGCTCTGCTCCAAGTGGCTACTAATTGAAATTTTCAAAGATAAAGTTTACAAAACATTCCAAGAAAAAAATAAAAAAATAAAACAGGATCTTTCTGATTCGTTTCAGGACCAATCTTATACCCAATTACCCATCTCATGAGGATCTGGTAAAATTTTGTCGATTGTTGACTCTCTTACGTAAATACGATTGGATGGTTGCCCTAAGTTTCTAATAAAAGTTAAAATGTTGATTTTTCATCAATTTCATGGAAGAAAGGATTTTTTTCCGTTGGTGGTGATAATCAACACTTGCCACAGCTAAAGGTAAGACGGCTTTAAACTTTAAATGATAAGACACAGCCATCGAAGTTACTTCTATGAAAACCGCTTTAGCTTAATTGTTGGCGGTTTAAGTGCTCCTTTCGTGCATTAAGGATATAAAATTTTCATGGCTTTCTGCTGTATACTTCCACTGATACTGCTAAGTTGAAGTTTTCATTACCCGCAATTTGGAGGGAGGATTAGTCATTTTGTGTGTGGTACGTACTCGTAATGTATGGGTACCCATCCTGAGACAGTATCAATTGTCATGTAGAAGCAATCACATGTTGCTATGATTGTTACCTGCAGCTTGTGTGCGCTTTGTCATGTATAGAAGAATGTTAAACTGGAGGTAGTAAAGTACTATATCATTAGTGTTAAAGTGGGATTAAATAAAGATGATTCTTAAATGAAGAATGTCAAATATAAATTTGGCTAATATATTTCCTTATTTCGGTTTTAAAATAGGAGTTCTTAAACATTTATCCTTCTTCTTCTATTTTTTTTTATGTGGTAAAGTCAAGATTAGGAATTACCCTTTGTTCTACTAGTCTGTCATGTCGTTCAAGTCATGGTGCAATGTCTAGTAGTAAGCTTGATTTGAAGGATAGAGGAGAATGGATAGGTTAGAGGTCTGAAGAGTGGGTGAGTAGATGTCGATGAGCCTTTCGTTTGAACTCTGATTCGCGGGATTTAGGCAGTAGCATCACCTGTTATAAGAATCGGGACTTAATAGAGAAATACTAAAAATATTGCAAAGTATTCATAAAAATAGATTTCGGCCCTCCAAACACGAATCGACTGATTTGCAATTCCAGTTGTACACGCAACTGTTTCATCATCTTGTCGGTGTACGGAAGTGGGATTTCAAACTAACTTGAACCCCTCACGCTTGCCGGTTGGAAGCGAGCTGCACTGCATCTGAACTACATGACATTATGCCAAACCCTTAAAACTTACACCGGTTGATCCAAAATCAGTTGTACTCGTGTATGACCAAAGATTTCAATTGGATTGCAAACTGGCTGTGCTCGTGATCATTGTGAAACCAGTTTGAAATTGGGATTGCAAATCAGTCGGCTCGTGTAAGGAAGGTCTTAGACCACATATTTAAATTCGTTAGTTGAAGATATCTGCCTACTAAGCGTGATTCCTCACGAACGAACACACGGCACGGGTAGAGTCGGCGGCAAAAGTGGTTTATGGAGTCCATTGTGTCCATTCCATCGTCCTCTCTCACCCTCTTCTCTATAAAACACCTTTACAGCCGACTTTTTTGGGTCATGTGTACGCTCGTGTGGAACCAGGCTAAGCAATACTAAGTGTTCGTGTAAATGTTAAGTTACCCTACACCTATGTCAGGGGATTCCCCACGTACATTACTGTGTTTCCATGAACCGAGGTAGAGTTTTGGTAGAGTAAACAGAACAATTTTTCCGTTAAGTTAACGAGATTCTGTTTCCATGGCGGCTCTGGGTGAAAGTGACGATAAATAATTCTACATTTCGTTGCCGTTTGTATTTGTGTAGTAAAGGATACTCAAACACCCACATATTCAAAACTCGGCTTAACCGGACTGGTTTCGTTGAGTTTACTTGAATTTAACAAAACTTTACTCAACCCCCGTTTCCATTGGTGCCTACTCTGAGAAAACCCAGGGTAAACTTTGCATGGAAATACAGGATTACCCTGATGACAAACGAACTACTAAGTCAGTCAAACAAAGAATTCAGGCCATTTCTAAACTACGCTGGAGTTGATTCCGCTGAAATTTTCGTACATAGTTAGCTTAAACTCTGCTGTAATGGAGAGTAATTTCGAATTTAAAATTTATGTTACTTTGTAAGAAAATTCCAGCGTAGTTCAGAATACCTGGCCTGAATACCTTGTTTGATTGTAGTTTGTTACGCTCCTATCCTTACTAATATTATAAATGCGAAAGTAACTCTGCCTGTCTGTCTGTCTGTGTCTCTGTTACGCTTTCACGCCTAAACCACTGAACCGATTTTGAAGAAATTTGCTACAGAGATAGTTTAGACCTTGCAGAAGAACATAGGCTTTTTGTCGAGAAAAAAGGGTTGAAGGGGTTGAAATAGGTCGGGAAATGGGGTTGAATTGGTTGTAAGGGGAATTTTATTTCTTTAGCTAGATTTTCTTCAAACTTAGTAAAAATACTCCTCACCATAAACAATGAAACGCGTGTTTCAGGATTTTTCGAAATTCATTACCCAAGGGGTGAAATGGAATTCACTAGGTTGTAAGGGGAATTTGTGAAACTCGAAATAGTAACACCGCGCCACAACGTCATTGACTTCATTTAGGATTCGTTTTTAGTTGCTTCATAGTTTCTTGCACCCACGTAAATGGACGAACAAACTTAATGAACGTTTGTCAAATCCGCATTTTCCGCCTTTTATGCGAGCTCATTTATCTGCTGCCTTTTATCACGCCGGGCACTTCTCTTCATCTCCCGGTGTAATTGGGAGTACATATTCCCGTTCACCCTTGTGACGTCTTTTTTTTTTTTTTTTTTTTATGTGGCAGTGCTAAGCTCAGGAGTCACCCTTTGTACTACTAGTCCGTCATGTCATTTGTCACGTCATGGTGCAATGTCTAGCAGTAAGCTTAGTACGGGGGGATGGGGAGGGGTATAGATTAAGGATTAAAAGGTACGTGGGGGTATTGAAGAAGGTGGTGATGAACCCTGCGTTTGAACTTTTGGATGTTGAAGGAGCTCGGAAATACTGACTGCGAGAGGTTATTCCACAGTCGAGTTGTTCTATTAACAAAGGAATTCATATCTTGTTGAGTGCGTGAAAGGGGGAGTTGCAGGTGAAGGGAATGAGACGAGTGGGCTAATCTGGTGTTGCGGGTATAAGATTGCCGTGGAGGCAGGAGAGCGTTTAACTCGGAGGAACAGTCGCTATGATAGTAGCGATAAAATTTTGTCAGTGCTGCTACATTCCTACGGTGGCTCAAGGGGTCGATGGTGGAGCAGGCGGTGTCGTCATCAATTAACTTGAGTGCCCTTTTTTGCACCTTATCTAACCATGCCAAGGTGGTTATTGGGGCGCCGCCCCAAACGAGGGAGTTATATTCGAGAAGAGAACGAATGTAGGATTTATAAATAACAGCACGGGCCGATGGCTGGAGGAGGAACCTGCACCTCTTAAGAAATCCCAAGCACTGGGATGCTTGTTTGGCGATTTGGAATATGTGGTCATTCCATCGCAAGTCTTTGGCTAATGTCACGCCTAAGATGTGTAGGGATGGGTCGGCCTTTACTTCCACGCCATCCACTGTCAAGGATGGTGATGTGTTGATCTTTTTCTTTGAAATAAGACAGTACTTGGTTTTGGAGGGGTTGAATTCGACACGATTCTTTTTTCCCCACTCTATAATAAGTTCAATGTCGTTAGTTCGCGATCATCAAGACAGGATCTGGCATGAGTCTGTCTTGTATCGAAGCTGTACGAGTAACGTAGAGTACCGTCGTCAGCGAAGCTGAGAAGTGGGTTGCAGGGGACTGAAAGTAGGTCATTTATAAAGATGAGAAATAGGGCCGGTGATAAAATTGACCCCTGGGGGACTCCCGCCGAGATGGGATGAGATTCAGATTTGACGCCATCCAAAACTACCTTAATTGAACGGACGGAAAGGAAACTCTCAACCCACTTATACAGAAGCGAGTCAATTCCAATAGCTTTGAGTTTAGCTAACAAGGCTGAGTGCCATACTCTATCAAAAGCCTTGGAGATATCCAAAGCAACCAAACTGGATTCACCAGATCCATGCAAACTTCGGCTGAGGTGCTCTGTAAGGCAAACTAAAAGATCACCAGTGGATCTTTTTTGTCGGAAGCCGTATTGTTTGTCGTTGATAAGTTGGTTGGATTCTAGATATCCCATTAGCTTTTTGTTGATTATCGTCTCCATGGTTTTGGAGAGAATAGAAGTAATTGCTATTGGGCGGTAGTTGGAGGGATCGCTGGAGTCACCTTTTTCGGTATGGGCTGAACATGGGCAAGTTTCCAAGAGTCGGGATAAACTCCGGAGAAATATGACAGGGAAAATAATTTGCGCAGAGGTTTAGCCAAAGGTGAGGCGCATTGTTTTAAGACGATAGGGGGTATATTATCGGGTCCAGTGGATTTGTTGGCATCGAGCTCTTTGAGGCACCTGTACACCTCGCGAGTCCTGAAGAAAACCCTGTCCATTGAATGAGCGCTGTGCTCGAGGACCGGGGGTAGCGTATCATTTTGGGGTAGAGAAGAATTTGAAGCAAACAGAGATGCTAATAAATTGGCCTTGGATTTGCTGTCTGTTATTACCTTCTCATTGTGAATAAAGGAAGGGGTTGAAGTTGTAGTGAAATTCTTCTTGATGGAACTTACCAAGGACCAGAAGTTTTTGCTACCGGAGGTTGCATTTAGGAGTTTACTTCTCAATTTGTTGTCAAATAAGGTTTTGACTTTCTTGATGGTGGCTTTACAAGAATTTCTTTGTTGTATGTACTCTATACGGAGCGATTCACTCGGGGAGCTCTTGTAAGCTCGAAAGGCGGCTTCTTTAGTTTTGATTGCATTCATACACTCCCGATTAAACCATCTGTTAGGCCTAGGCTTCACAGATTTGGTAGAATGGGGAATGAATAAATGCATTCCTGCCTGTATGATCCTGGTGATACGGATAGCGGCAGAGTTGGCGTTTCTATTCCGGAAACACAGATTCCAGTCTGTAGACTGGAAAAAATTAATAAGCCCCAGCCAATTGGCCTTCCCATAATGCCATACAGTTCTTCGAACTGGTTTGGGAGGGGTGGGAAATTCGAATGGGAAGTTAGCGCTGATTAGGCAGTGGTCTGAATTGCCGAGAGGTGAATCAACTTCGACGGAGTAACGCGCTGGATGAGAAGTAAGGAAAAGATCAAGGAGATATCTTCCTTGACCAGCAGCATCAGGGACTCTTGTGGGATGATCCACAATTTGATGCAAGTTATTGATGTCTGCAAAGAGCTCGACGTCCTTGCCAGAAATACTGGTGCCATTTGAGTAAGTCAGCCATTTAACGTTGTGAACATTGAAATCACCCGCAACGATGATTTCACACTCAGGATTGGACGACAAAAATCCCGAGATTTGTTCGGAAATTTTATCAAAAGATAAGGTGGAGGCTTCGTTACTTATGTTAGGGCTTCTGTATAGGAAGCAGAAGAATATTACGTGGCTTTGGAATATGATTTTAATCCAAAGATAATTAAAATCTGAAGTCGTGCTTGAGTATATTTTATAATAAGCCACGTCGTCCCTAACATAAATGGCAATACCCCTATGGGGGGAGAGATTGTGCACTAAAGTGTACCCCGACACCTGGTAATAACCTAAGTCATTATCGGGTGATATTTGGGTTTCACTAAGTGCGAAGATTGGGGGTTTGTAATTGGATAAGTGGCACTCAACAAAAGAGAAATTCGCATGAAGTCCACGAATGTTACTAAAGTCAATACCAAAACTTGACTTGTAACGGGACTTCGGTTGCGCAGGTTCAATCGCCACGTTCTCGGGGATATTTCCCGGCATCACATTCGCCGCAACCATCAGAGTCAATAAAATTTGTCCTCGTCAAAGTGTTATGCCTTTTGAGACGGGGCAAATTTCATCGACCGACAGATTTTAGCCGCGGCACCTGCAGGACCGTGATGCGAGAGAGGGTAGGGAGCAAGGGTACTTACTTACGCCGTTCGTCGGTCCGGTCGTGTCTAGTGAAGGGTGATGGGCCTTCGCGTTAGACTGCGCTCGTAAATTTTTTTTTTATCACTGTTTTTTTATTGTAGAGTTTTTTTGTGCACTTTTTTATAGCTTTAATTTTTCACTCTCACTTTTTAAACAGTTTTGGTTTATTATTTTGATTTTTTGTGTCGGCGCGTTTTTTACGGACCGGAACAGCACACGTCCGTTCTCCTTGCTGTCCAAACCCAAAACTTTCCGGGTCGCATGTTGAGTTCACGTTATTTTTAAGGCCATCCTGGGGCCGGTTCACGTAGCTCGAACGACGACAATCGTTCGAAACGAATTTGAATACGAAAAAATTTGTCTCGAAATAATTGAGCGTTCACGTAGTTCGAAAGAAAATTTAAGGAAACCACATTACTAAAACACGATTTTCTTTACAAAAACCGCTGTAAAATTATACAATTTGTTGGCATCAACTTAATTAAATTTTTAAAAATAATTTACATATGTAATAACTTATTAAAGTCTACTTTTAAATTGGAAAATTAATCTTAATAAATACAAGTGTTCGATAACATAAGAGCTTTCGAGTCAACAAACGAAAATTTGCAATTTTTTCGAGCTACGTGAACGCGAAACGAAAAAAAATTTTCGTTGTCGAGTTACGTGAACCGGCCCCTGTTCTCTATTTTTTGCCAGACTGTGTCGGAGATCCAGTGTTGCTGGTTTCTTTGGACATAACCGATGCTCGTTTCCGCAGCCTTCAATATAGCGCCCTTTGTCGTACTCCTCAGCTCTTCAATATTTGTGTCCTCAGAAACGGTTTGCTGGTTTAATATTTGTTGCAGGCTCCCAGCAAATTCTCGCCTTTTAACGCTACGGTTTATAGCATCGAGTTGGACGTTTCTGATTGCGGCGATTTTAAGGCGAATAGTTGCTACCATGGTACAATAATACAAGTAGGCTCGCAAGGAAAAGCTCTGTTTCCATCTTGAAAAGCTTCTACCATTTTTATATGAGAAAAGATCTGACTGACGTCACGAGAAAGCTTTTTTCCTTTGTGAACTAAGATCTGAGTGACGTCACAGGGCCCTTATGAGCTTACCTTGTAATTATTGTACCATGGTTGCTACTACCAAATGGTGGTCGCTTCCATTGCCTGCTCCCCAGAAGCTCTTGGCATCTTCCATAATAGCTCTCCATCTGCGGCTGACAGCCACGCAATCTATCTTATTTCTCGTTCCGTATCCCAATAATTACTACAAATAAAATTTTCTCCATCGCGGATTTTGTCCGCTTTTTCAGACTAACTGGACTATTTTCTGAAATTCGTTTAGCCTTTCCAATTAAATTCACTAGGTGATTGCATGATTGGTCCGCAATAGGCTACACACAATTTTTCTTATTTGCTTTTACCTAGCAACCGGAATCCCTTGAAGGAAGATTTGATTCGAAGAAAATTGCTTGTTTGCAAGCAGGAAATATGAAATTAAGAAAGGTCTTAATTGTGATAATATAAATCCAAAAAATAAAATCCAAATACAATTTCCTACAACAAAAACACCAGATCCAAATTATTAAAATATAAAATACACAATTTTGGATGTTATCACATCGCCAAATAAAACCCGCAAAATGGGGGGGATTTTAATTTCATCCAAAGTAATCTTCCACCGCCTTCCGAAACAGACACCAAAAGCGCTTCATGAACTCAATATAAGTAAGTGATGCCTTCAGGGAAGTAATGGAGATTGTTAAGGAATTTCTCTTGATTTTAAAAAAAAATTCTTTGTGGATAAAACTCCTCCAAGGACTTAAAGCACATCACTTACTCAGCAGCACATTTCCCACTCACATAATATCATGTGCGCCTGCATTTAATTATTTAAAAAACGAAAATTAAAGGACCTACAAGGATATCATGCGGTAAAATCTCATTCGACGTTGCTCAATGCTATCAACAAAGTAAAAATGGGGATTTTAGTATGAAGAAGCAGAAGTCATTAAATTCTGAACAATGACATAGGGCCATCTCCTGCCTTGCGTATCTGAAAGATTTATCTTTAGAGCAAAATTACTCTCAAGTCTGGCGGAAAATTGAAAGGCAGCGAGTATCCTTCGTGTTCTCCTACGATGCGTCCTTTTATTGTTGCCATAAATTTAATCTTGCTGTGCTCATACAATTTTCATATTTTTTTCTACCCTGATGATTTTATTTGTATCCAAATGAAGTGCAAAACTCAGCAATTTTCCTTCGGTTTCTAAGTTGAAATAAAGTGTTTGAATTGTAATCCTTTGCGATTCTTCCATTTCATTGGGTATTTTTTTCGGGTATCAGACAGACTCATAAGAGATTCCTTTTTTGTCGAAATAAATTCTATTAGAATAGCACCAATTTAAAATTGTGCAGATGTGGCTCGTGATATTTTATCCAAATTGAGGCTTAAAATGTTGACCGAAGATATCAAACCGTTTGGTATTTAGAGAATGCCCGCCCCTAACTCTGTGTGTGTGCTTCATTCACAAAAGCACAAAAAGGAGGTCCTAGAAGTTAAATACTGGAAAAATATGGAAATTTTTTATGGGTTTGTAGAATATTCGAACTTAAATCGGGCAAGTTGAAATTAAGTATCGAAAATTGTCTGGTTGATTTAGTATCATTTTTCTTATCTGGCTGAGTTCATTATAGTCAAAGCAGTTTGTAAACCGATTACAACTTCTATTTATTCTTACCTTTTCTGGAAGAAAACTGCTACCTTAAAGAATAGCTGGCGTGTATCAAAGAAGTTGATTTAAAGTTGAGCGTCTGAAAGAAATGAAAGGGTTTAAATTATTACAAGGATTGAAATTATTGTTCAATTTAATAATTTTTAAAAGGATTAGAGAAATATTTTGTATCTACTATCCAGCAATTAAATTATCGATTAATCGAACGATGACTCTTATCCCATACCATTAACTCCCATACAAATACGAAATGTCAAATTTTCCCGCCATGTGACAGCGTTTCCTCTCATTTCTATTGTGTTTTCTGCAGGAATGGATGTGTTAAAACGCGATTTTTCATTCGTGTTTACTAGGGTTTGTCCGTTTTTAAAACCCAGTTTGGAAAACTGAACTTCAATTTTAGCCTCAGTTCCCATACATTTTCACATATGAAACTCAGGAAAAATCAAGCCTGAGTTCGCCCAACAGAACATGAAATTGAGGTTGAACGTAAAAGCTCGCTCAAAAGAGAGTAATCAACTGGAATAATGGAATATGATTCCAGTGAGCTTTAGCATTTCTAGCGTCTGGCGAAAAAGGAATAACAATTTCTAGGACGAACTGAACATGCCAGCCAGTGCAGCCACTTTTGCGAATTGAGCTGAACTTCATTGAACTGAGGCCGGCCGGGGTAATGGTATTTATGAATTATAAATAACTTCCAAAATAAAAAATGCAATTTTATCTTGTAATTTTTACTATCATGAAAAAGAACCATTCTTTACATTACACATTACCATTACGTCAACTGCGGCTAATATAATCCATTTGAAGTTCTAATTTCCGATGGCGCGTTGGAGCGGTTCCAGTTGTATTTGGTCAATGACGTGAGTAATGTTGGCTTCCAATTCTCAATCGTAGCCTGCTTATCCATATAAACTTGGGATTTTACGAAGCCCGAGAGGAAAAAATCTCTCATGATCTAGGTGGTCAAATCACCGGTCCGTGAGGTGAAATTAACAGCTCACCGAATTGTTCTACCAATGAAGCATTGGTATCACGAGCTCTGTTGCACGTAGCGCCCCTTTTGTTGGTTCGTCGATATCACGGGCTTTAATTTCTAACAGCAAATAATCCATAGTCATAATCCTTTGTCGTGACGCGTTAACAGGCGTCACTCACAATAGATTCCAGCCGGCCTCATTTTTTTAAAATCCGGACTGATGCATAAACCCCTCCAAACCTTTGTTATGTCTCGATGGAATGGCAATTCTGGAACTTCTTTGGGTTACTCTTCAGCCCAAATGCAACAAATTGCAAATTTAGTTAAGGTTGCACAAGAAATAGTTTTTGGCTATATTTCTGAGCTTATAAAAGCTAATAGAGTATACCTTTTTGCGCGACTTTCTATTCGTAAAATCATTATATCCTCGTATGAAATCTTGTTCAATTGTTAGTAATATTAGTAATAGAGTTAACCCTTCTAATACAGAAGGCGCACTTCTCAGCTGAACCAAGAAAGGTTTACCTACTCAGCACAACCAAGCGCTGAGATGAGGCAATGGAATATTTTCAACCTATGTATATAAGGCGAAACTACAATTTAGTTTTCAACCGAAGTTCCTTGTAAATAGGCATTAATAATAAAATGTAAATAAAAAATTAACTAAATTAATTTTTCGTTAGTGGCCAGTTAAGGCCACTACAGTCTTGTGAGAACAAACTCCTTCTCACAAAAATAATATCTCTTTATTCATTCAAAATCCTTATTTACTAACAATTTTAATCGCATAACATCGACACAGTATATCACTGGATAAAATGACCCCTTTGGAAAGAGTCTGATGAAAGACTGACTTGGAATTGTAAAGCGGTTTCTTTTATATGGAAAGCTCGTCGGGGTAGGAAGCTTTAAAGCTTCGATGTGAAGCTTTAAAGATTTGATGTGAAGCTTTAAAATTCGAGCAAAGGGAGAATCGCCTCGCCTGCTGCTGCTTTTTGTTCATAGTACCATCAGGCCATCTAGACCTTCAATTTATTTTAACATTGAATAACTTTGTCATTTGTTAGTCGATTTCGACAAATGTAAACGATTCTCAAACATCATTCAGTACCAATTTAGCTAAGAGTCAGTACACACCTCAAGATGGCCCTACAATTGTAGCGCTTTACATTGAAAACAATCATTTAAAAGTGAAAAAGTCCCTGAGACAGGTTGTGCTGCATAATGGTGATTTGAAGTGGCCTCTTCGTTCGGATTTAACGGTTCTTCTGAGAGGTTATTTCAAAAGTAAAGTTTATGCCAGCAACCAGAAGACCATTGACAAACTCAAAGACTACATACGAGCAGAAATGCTGGCCAATGTTATGCAGGATGCCCGAAAAAGGGCTGCTTTTTGTTTATCGAAGGTGGTCATTTAGGCCGGGGTCACACAGAATGCCGCGTTGCGCGATACGATTGTCGTTCAACGATTTCTGCACGAAAAACAAATCCGTAATTCAGCTTCTTTCATTCTTTGACATTATAAACAGAAAGTTTATGCAGTTTGGTATTGGGCAGAATTTTTGGCCATAGATGACCACTGATGGTGGTCTATTTCTTCCCTTACAGTTTCAAAATGTTTATTCTGAAGAAGCCGATTTGTTTTGGATATAAATTTTGGTGCCTCTGTGCCTCAATTGGCTATTTGTCCTTTTTCATCTCTTACTGGACAATCCGATGAATACAACACAGAATTTGGTCTTGGAGCTGATGTCGTTCTCCGTTTACTTTGCAACTCCGGGGCTGCATGGGTCTCGTGGTATTGCTCAAGAATTTCTTCACTTCCTATCATCTTCTGTGCTTGCTATCAAAAAAGGGATTGGGTGCACTGTAATATGTGACTGTAATATAAGACCGGAAAAGATCGGCTCACATGTCGACTCTAACAACCACTCTTTGTCACTGCAAGATAATAAAGAGGTCACATTTGCTGCAAATTGCTTCTTGATTTGGCGACTCCACCCATTTCAAAATTGGAAAAAGCAACTAAAGTGTCCAACAGGGGGTGGTAAATTGATATCATTTGCTTTCATAGTTAAAATACTTTTGAGAATGGATAAATTTCACGTTCGATTAATCGAGCACCGGTCGGAAATAGTGGAGCTTACATTTGAAGTAAATAGAAGAATGTAAACAAGAAATGCAAAAAAATCCGTAAAATCTGCAAACTTATAGTTACTATTATTATAGGTATAAGCGCCATCACATTTCAGAGGTTGGAACCACCATTCATGCACTACCGTTTTCTAAAATAAAAATCTCAGGGTTAAAGGATCCTATTTTTAAATCCTTCCTTGAAAGGTTAAAGACTTGTTGAATGTTTACGTTCGTTGTTTACTGCGCACGTTCAAATTTAATATTCCCATTTCAGCATCCTTCATACTCTTTTATGGTTTGCATAAATTTAAAAAAGAAAAAAACCCCTCTCAACATGGCCAACGTATTAAGGTAGAAACAGATTGGCGCGACAACTTTTGCCGCGCCGCTCGACGGATTTTAGATTCCGCCTTAGCTAACAGATTGGCGCGGCGCGGACAATTTAACGGAATTTAACGGACAATGGAATTTAAATAAATGAATTTGAAATTTTTAATGTAAATATAATTTAATGAATTTATTTTGTACTTTTTTAATTATTTATTATGTGAAAACACATGATCCTTAATTATAACTGTGCTCTTACCTAGAAATAAAAATTTAAGTTATTTTCAATATATATACGTATATTGTTTTTTTTTTTTTCAATATTTGAATAAAGTAAAATTTACTTGGAATTAAAAAAGGAAGAATTGAGGTGTTAGATAATGTTTTGCCATTTATAGAAAATCACCTGAAATTTAAAAACTAAAAGGTTTTATTTGAAACAGGGTGGTCCCATGACTCTTTTTGTGGTACTAAATTAGATAATTTTACCTTCAAGTAGGAGATGGGCGGTTTGTTTTTTACATTGAACTGCATAATGACATTTTCCCATGTACCCAAAATTACTTAGAATTTAAAAATTAAAGGGTTTGATTTGAAAGAGGGTTAGTCCATGACCTGATTTATGATATTACATTATATAAGTTTACCTGTAAGTAAACAATGGGCGATTTGTTGTTTACATTGGGCTGCTTAATGGTATTTTTCCATTCACGAATATTACCCGAAAAATTAAAAAAAACTTGATCAATTGAGACAATATTTCACACAGGCAATATAAATAAAGCGAAATGGTTAATTACCTCTCGTAAATACTTCTTTAAAACAGAGAAGGGCGAGAAACCCATCAGGTAGTTTTTAAACCCTTTATTCTTTATGACTATACTCAGCAAATAAATAAATTGCTCATATAAGAATGAAGATGACTCAAGAATCTGGTCGTCAGGGTTTTCCCGTATTCGCATTTTATGATACAAGAGCTTGAATGGGTGTGTAACATCTTGTCATGGAGAAGGAACTTTTCTTGTTAACAAGAGAAAGAAACGGTCATATGTATGTTGTCATTCAGGGAAGTTTTGGATCAAAATTCTTTCGTCTCTTTTCTGTAAAACCTATTTTTGCCTATTTAATACCACCTGCTTCACAACCTGAAAGTTTAAACTATGTATATTATATCATTAGAAAGTAATAGAAAATTCTCCTTCCGCGTTTCCACCTAAAATATCTATCATCAATATTTCCAGCTTGAACCCTCAGCATGTTTTAATTCAAATTTTATCTGACCAAAAACTTTAACTATAATTTAATACTTTACTTTTACTTTGGCTCCTGTTTTTCCTCCGGATCCGGAATTTTATATTTTTTAATAATATGTTAAATTCCTCTGGGATAAATATAAACATTTCACTAAAAAATAAACTTGAAGTACCTCCAAAAGCTTAAATTAACCGTCACATTGAGTTGCTAAATAGAGACAAAATTTTTTTATTGTTGACTATTTTTGTTTGATTTTATTACAATAATTAGTTTTAAATACCTGCAACACAGTCTTTTTCATGCTCCATAATTGGTAAATTTCTTTTTTGCCATTTTATAATAAAATGCATTAAAAAACTAAAAAAAAATCACGAATTCAATTTAAAAATAACCGCCACGAACAAATTGTCAATTTGCAGGCAGACAGCAGTTCAAAGCAAAAAATGTGTACTAAATCAGCTCGTCATGGTTGGTACCACTGGGCGACCAGCGGCAGAATTCGAAATAGCTCGAATTTGTCCGCGCGACAAGTCGCCTCCGCGCCTTTGTGGTAGTATATATGGTGGTGCGTGTATTTTAATCGATTTTGCCGCCACGGACACCGCCTCCGCGACAAAATTCGCGCCAATCTGTTTCTACCTTTAAAAACCAATATATCCTGATAAAATACCTACCTACAAGCAATACACAACGAATTACGTCACTCTTTCATATTGTAAACAGCATCCTGTTTGAAAGCCCGATCCTTTGCTGTTCATGTAGGAAGATTGCCCTCTGAGAAGCCCTCCATCATGCATGATTTATTAAAATCCGCGATTCGTTTCAGCGTACACAAGAACACATTCGATAAACTTCGTAATATAAAGAAGGCGCTTCTTTTATCTACTTTATCAGTCGCTAACTGAGATAAACACTTCGATTTTGCCTTGTCAAAGAGCCTCGACCCGAAGCCCCGACCCTAAGCCCTAACGCGCCAAGGGCTGCAGATTTGTGGGTGCTTTTTACAGACTTTACACCGTGCTCCTCGATCTTACTAGCACCCGCAGGAGTAAAAAAATGTTACGCGATTTTGATCATGAACCGCTCTTGAGAGTCGGAAGTGCTTCCCATAAATCCCGGCATTTAGATAAAATTTCCATTGATAACAACAAGATGCTCGAGGAGGAAAATTGTTTTATTGATCTGCGAAAATTTCCTCGGGCCCTTCCCGCACGCAGTTTATTCGCGCGGATAAATAAGAGAAAAGGCGAATTTAGGAGCGCTTATGCATCCTGTATCCTTGCGTTTTTATATTAAAGGGTTTGGTTGTCTGGAGTGAAATTGGGCGGAAAGTTATGAATTACCTTTCAGCAGGGAATTCTATTTACTTTGATTGTTTGCCATCTAGGCTCGATTGGAACAGCTAATAGCGGTCGCATGAATTTTTTAGTGGCTAATTGTAAAAGAATATTGGTATAGCATTATCTCAAGTGTTTCAAGGGGAAATTACGTTTATTTGTAATTTAAATGTTCCGACAAGACAGTGTTATTTAATTGTCCCTTTATAAGCCTATTAAAGCCTCTTACATCATCAAGGCTGAAGTAACTTGATTCCTTTGGATAGGTTGGGACTATTAGTTTTGAAAATTTAATTGTTGAAAGGAAGTGTTCTGAAGGATATCTTTGTTTTTATTTTGAGAAAAATTGCTTAAGCTGGCTTAGTTCCTTGCTATTTGGAATTCAAAAATAAGTATGCCTCACTGATTCGTTTTTAGTATTTCGAAACCCTAAAAACAGGTCAGTGAATGACACAAAAAAAAATGAATGGTAAACAGAAAAAAAATCAATGTAGCTAGAGTTTTGAGTCTCCTAAGAAACGGAGCAACTTTTGAGGATTTAAAAAATGTTCAGAAAAAAAAGGACCTTAATGAACTACTTTTTGAATTACAGTCAAATTTGGGAAGAAATTATGTTGTATGTTGTATTCTTGTATTATTGAGTGAAGTTAAAGTTAAAATTTAAAATTTCAACAGTATCATTTGGTGTTAGCTTTATGTATGCCCTGTTTGGCAAATAAATAAACCAGTTGGCATGTGGGTTTCACCCCTTCGGTCCACACTATCAACTTCCCAGTATGATGAGCTTAAAGGGAGCAAGCTGTTCCTTACAAAATAGTAATACGTTTAGCACTAGTGGGAAATTGACTAGTATCAGAACTGGTGACAAAGTAATTCTGAGAGAAACTAGTTCAAATAACTAAATCCGCAAGATTTTACTGAATTTGTTCTTCCAGCAAACAAACATTTCCTTCGTAGGTACATCGTTCGCTACACTAAAGTGGGTGTCCGAATTAGAATCGAGCGTGTAGAGGCGCCGCTGATAAGCTGGAAAGCGAATGACTTCATATGGAAATTCCAAAGCTTTCCGGAGATATTAGCAAACCTAATCAATGTAAATTATTTGCCAGACTTGACCAAAAAGAACGAATTGGTCATGTTTCCATCAAGTTTATTAGATATTAGCAAAACTTATCAATTTAAGGTCTTGTAACAACATAATGGCGCAAGTATGCAATGGGCGCCATTTATGCGAGGTATTGCCCCACTTAGCCAGAAGCCCGGAAAAGCGTGAGCAAGAGCGCAATCCCATAAAACAAATCGGAAACTCGTATCCTCCCCAATCGCCGATCCTGCTGTTAGGGGGATATGCTGCCGGCCACACGGAGTTCACTAGCTCGCCGGTTGGGGTCGTGGGGTGTGTGGCCGGGCCTATACTTCTCATGGTTCACCACTTACCCGGGACTATGAAAATTCATCTTCTGTTCAGTTCATCCTTCGGGCATCGCCGGAGCCGTGTCTTCGTCGTCCGTTCCCTTGCCAGTTGACAGTAGGGATAACCATCACCTGACAAGGAAATACACCACCTAAAAACCCGGAGGAGAAATAAATTCCGCCACAACCATTCCAAAAAAAATCTAGCAAATCGAGTTCAACATTATAAACAATAAATTTATTTGTTTATTTCTGCTACAATTATCAACACCAGAACACAAAAAGGTACAATCAATAGTCAATGGCATTGGACAAGGATCATTGTCAAATGCAACAACTTAAACATACTCAAAGTCCAAAACATTAATCGGAAAAACGTGTCGCGTTGGTACCAAAACGTCCCGTCTTTTTACACACGATATCACAACTACCAGGTTCAATCTAATCAAGAACAAATGTACTGGAAACAACAAGAAGAAAACAATATGTCCAACAAGGAGCCACCATTTACAAATAAGATTAAAAATTAATGATAACTGCCCTTAAGATTATTGCATATTAATAAATTAAATTAATAAATTAAAGCATGAAAAATTTTTTTAGTTTCTTTGGTGTGTGTATGTTTGTTTGTTTTTATTTTTTTCCCTATGCTCACTTTTCCAATCAATTCATATCGCATACGTCTTTTTCATAGAAAAAATTAAATTAAATTGTAATTAAGAAAATTCCAATCTGTCATTGTCTTAATGCAAGAACACAAGTTAAAAAATAGCTGTATGGCTGTGGTGCAACGAATTTACCAATGCTGATTGGCCGTCGCCTGTACTTCTTGAGGGGGTCCCCAGGAGCGACTGGCTTTCCTACCGGTCCTTCAGGATCCACTAGTTGTAATAGTTCGAGGAGTTCGCCTTCGGCTGGTTCCCACCCACACCTGGAGCTAACCACGTAGCTAACACAGTTATTAAAAATGTACCTACTATCCTGTGGGGTATTTCCTTCCAAATATTGGTTGTTCCTTCAAGAGAACGGTGACCTCGCACAGATGTATTTTGTTAGAACCCAATATCAATGTCTTCGTCCAGATGCACTTCCTTCAGCCAATTGGAAAAGTATCATCCAGGTGCAAAAGTTGAGGAATTAAGATGGGGCTGATTTCCCTCTTCTAACTTCAACTTCTCCGGGAGTTTTCCTTGACCAATCGGTCTAAACTGGGGTTACTATTTACCGATGTGGACACCAAACTTGGTATATTTATTTTTATATTTATCAACAAAAATACAGGCTCTCCGGGTTGATTCTTTTCCTCTACATGACAGACTGCCCGAGAAAATTTTTTTTTTCTTTTTTCGTCTTTTTATTTTCTCCACGCCTACTTTTTTTTCTCTATATCCCGAACAACTTCCTAGTTTTCATTCCCGACAGGGATTTTGAGTCAAGTAGTTATTTAGGGATTCCGTGCAAAAAAAACTGACCGTTACAGTCTTTCTGACACTTAGCCAAAGTTTCGGGATTCGAACCCGGGACCTCTGGGATGGTAGCCTTACTCCCTAAGCTACCGAGGCCGCAAGGTTAATTACTTCGGAAACTTGTAAAATATTTTCATCCATTCAACCGGAAAACAACAAATATCCGATAGATAAACTAAACACCGAAATTTTTCAAAATTACAAAGAAATTTTTTTTTTAAATAAAATTATTTAAAAAGAAATGTTAAATATAAATAAATTTACGTGGCAATGTTTACTGAGTGATTCAAGCTAAAACAATCATTTGAGTTGAGTTTACCCTCGCGTTAGCAACGTATCAACAACAAATTTGAATTGAAAGCACATTGCAGATCGTGACATAAAGTCTAGGTCGAAAAAGTCAATTCTTTCGCTGAAGTTCACTTTCAAATTTCCATCACACCTTTCTATTGAAAAACTAACGACATAGACAAGAATTTCAAAGCTCATCCAATTCATTTTTCTCTTCAGATCGATACTTCTTCGCGTGGAACCATTTTCACAACACATCAATCATGTATTCAACGGCAAATTGAATCTATTATATTCTCTCTGAAACACCATCAATTGTTTCCCCTACCTTTGTTAAAAATGAAAAAAAAAAGTTGCATATTCATATTCCATTTTGTTACTTCTCCCAGGTGGGAATGAACATGTTAGATTTTCGTTGCAAATTACTCCCAAGGTATTTTTTTGAATGTAAGCGTATAACACAGAAATTTAGTTATTATCTGAATCATGATTAGATGAACTTAATTAGTGTTAATTTTCCAAATCCGGAATTTTTGTTTCTTTCCTTTACACCAAAGTATTTTTAGAGGGAAACTACAAGGAAAAACACATGATACATGCATTTTTTGGATAACAAAAAGGAAGAAAGATAAGGAAAGCTATCCTAAAGCTCACGAAATACTTTTACTGAAGCCTGCCTTTAATTTACATTTCTTCCCGTAGACATGATGTACATACTAATGTATGTATGTTTATGTATGTATCTAGAACAAGGACACTCGGGCCTATTCCGTTTTTCATTCATTTAAACTAAAAAGGATTTTTCACTGATCAAATGTCCTCGGTTTGATAACCTGAACCACCCTTGAATCCCGCCCTTGAATCAACTTTTTACTGAACTGGTCCACCCCAGGGGAAAAACTGGCGTGATTTATTCTCCCCATTCCCTTTAAAATTAGTATTGCTGTCACTACTTCTTAAGACTTTTAAACCAAAGAGGGAAAGTCATTTTTAGGCCATTGTACCTCTTCCTGTTTACAAGACACAAAGAAACGTTGCCTTTGTTGCTGTACTTTTTATAGAGAGAACTGTCCAAACGGATTACACTTTTTTTTGCTAAACGTTAATCATTTTTGATATAATAAATTAAACTTTCTTCCATGAGCAAAATTTGTATCGAAATTTGCCCTTTTGGGGGTTTTGTAATGTGACACCAAAGGGCAAAGATAAGAACCTCTGGTTTCAAAAGCCATTCTTAATAAAAAATGGTTTGATGTAAATAGCCTGTGCTTCTTTCATACTTCAGACAAGGGATGACAGTGGTCGAGGATGTAGTGAACTGAAATTTAACCTTATAATAACTAAACGTGACATGCAGTTTATATTGATAGATGTAAGTAATGACATCAAGCTAGTTTGAAGGATTAATTAAATTTTATATAATGCATTTTTTCAATTAGAATAATAGAGTTGGTGAAATCTCTTTTTCGCGGCTAAGAAACTCATAAAATTGAATGACGGACAGAAATCTTTAATCGTAAAAGGAATTAAGGAATGCCAACTAAGCAGCAACGCGTGGTTTTACTCTGCCACCTCCTATTCAATAATACCGCGCCAGAGCCCTATCTGGGTTCCTCGTTAGTCGAAGTGATGAACTTTAATTTAAAAAAAAAGTTGAAATGTTCCGGGACGCCCGATAGAAGCGAAGTTTTACACATTTTCTGGTAGAAGTTTAAGATCATTAAATACGTTCCCAAGTAAGGGGTCATCCATAAATTACGTGAGGTGATTTGTGGGATTTTTCGACCCCCCCTCCCCCCTTGGTGAGATTTCGTGAGATTTGGCTCGACCCCCTCCCTCCCCCCCCCTAATCTCACGTGAGATTTTTCAAATTTTAAAAAAATCTAGTATTTACACTAAAAATACGTATTTACGGTCGTAACCACAGCAAAGTGGGCCTTTTCTTAGAATATAAAACTGCAGGAAAGGCCCTCGAATTTAAAATCCTTGTTCGTAACCGTGAAATCCGATTAAAATTCGGAGTGAAAGGCGTGTAAAAAGTTCATCTGAGCGGAAGGGGGGTGTTGGGAGCAAGATTTTATTTGAGATAACTGATAATTTGGACGCCTTGCCCTCCTCTATTCCACTCACTTTTCCGTTTGTAGTGGACACACAATTCTAAGGGCCTTTTTGCGGGTTAGTGTTACTTGGCTCGTACTCTGCAGCATTTGACGAGACACACGTTTGACAATCGACAACCAATTTTTGTGTAGGATTTACCCCTATCTTAAGGCCCCAATTTACATACAGGTCGCCAGCAGGCCGTGGCCTGAAAGTTTTTACCTTGAGGCGAAGTATCCCTAAACACTCACTGGCCGCCAACTGTATGGGGTAGTGATGAGCAAGACTTTTCTTGCAATTCTTCCTTTTATTGTACATTAAGCAAGACCAAAGCAGGAACAAGACAAGACAGGAAAAAATAAGACTACATTGCTCATCACTAAATGTCTAAAATCTTGCAGTGGTGAGCAAAAAGCCTTCGAAAAAGTCTTGCTTAAAGTCTTGCAAAAAGTCTTGCAGTCTTGTCTTTGTCCTGCTGAATTGTCTTTGTCCTGCAAGACAAGACGTTTTGCTCATTACTGGAAAAATTTTGCCCCTTAGTGATGAGCAAAAGGCCTTGCTATCCTGATCTTGCAGTCTTGACTTATCCTTGTCTTGTCTTGGTATTTCTTGGTCTTGCTAAATGTGCAAGACTAGTCTTGCTCATCACTAGTATGGGGCCTGCAGTTCAAGAAAGCTGACGAAACTCGCATTTATCGTCAGTCCGGGCCTGAAGATCTGAACTTCTATTCACTAAGAATTCACACCGTATGCACTCGGAGCAGAAAGCAAGGCGCGAGCTAGTCGTGAAAACCATCCACCATCGCGTTTGCGCTTTTCTGCTCTTTTGTGTTCACGGCGTGAGGCTTGAAGCTTTCGTTGGGGCCATGAGCATTTTTGCACTTGAATTAATAACCTGCTATGCTAAGCAGTCGTTTTCGCCTGTGTGTAGGGAATCTGGGGCCGGTTCGTGTATGTCGAAAACGAAAATTATTTTTCGTCTCGGGTTCGCGTAAGTCGAAAAAATTGAAAATTTTGGTCTGAGGCCGACGAAAGGCACTCGAAAGCTCATGGGTTATCGAGTTTTTGCATTAGGACACGAACAATTTTCTTTCGACCTATGCGAACGCTAAAATTTTCGTCGACAACATTTTTCGACTTCAATTTTTTTTCGTTCGACTATCGTCGTTCGCCATACACGAACCCGCCCCAGGACTTTATAGTTGTTTTCAAACCTCGTGACATCCCGCGCATGTTCCCCAGCTAAGCTCTTAAAAATGTTTAAAAGCTCAGACGAAAGCTTCATTTAACTCCTCCAATCAAATCACTTGCTGCCATGTAATCAGTCGCGACTGCGTATTGCTAAAGGGAGGTGTATTTTTCTGGGACTTCAATGATTATTTAAAAAATTTACAAATTATGACTGAAAAACACCCGTTTTTATATCTTTTTTTTATTTTAAGGTTTTTGTATTTTACACATATGCTACAGAAATAATTTGTAGCAATTTCTACTAAAAAATGCGAAAGGACCCCGCAGAGTCTATGCTCTTTGGGAAATTTTTTTGCTTATTGTAAAACCATTTTCCTTACATAGTATGAAAAAAAAAAAAATTAAATGAACACTAGCATTACTTAAATAATGCGACGTTATTTTTTTGCTATACCGCAAAAAACACCAACAGACCGAAAAATGAAAAACTTCAGATGTCTAAAAGTACCAAAAATCTTAAGTTTTGGGTTTCGTGCCCATTGACACTTTTGTTCAGGGAGACTTACTCTATCCAAAGAGCATAGACTCGTTCAATTTGACCGAAAGTCATTTTCCATAGGAAACGTGCGGGGTCCTTTGTATTTTTATCACTTTGATTACTAGATTGTTGACATTTTCCGCCAGTCGCATACGCGCTTCTGCTTGGGGAGGTTGTGTTGCTCGCGGCTGCGGAGAACTCTCAATTTATGAATGAAAATGCTCATATCTTTAAAAGAAATTTTTCCAGCAATTCTTTTAATTTATTATAAATTTAGGGTTGAGAAATATTTAGCATAATTATAGTAAAATTGTGCTCATTACCATGGATAAACTGACTTGGTTGAGCAGGAGTTTACATGTATTTAAAAGCTCTGCTCAACACATATAAAGATTAATTAACTTTATTCATTCGGCATGCGCGCATCCCTTCCCAAATTATTTTGTTGAGTTTTTTCTGCGTTTGTTGCTGTTTTAACTAAAAAGCGGGGAAATGATAGAACAATATTTATAAAATTTGGCAATGAGGTGCGCAGAACTGTTCAAAATTTTTCTGTCACGGAGTTTGAAAAAATCTATACCTACATGCCACGGCTTGTCAGACTCATCCCTCAGTTAGACTGAGTCAAGCTTAGTCGTGCCGGCCGGGTAAGTCAATGGGGGTCTTTAGCGGAGAAACACGTTTTACTTAATTTAACCCAATTTTCGCGCAATTTTACACTGTGTTTAAAAAAAAAAAAAAACGTGAGATTTGCCGAGACCCCCCCTCTCCCCCCGGGTGAGATTTGGTAAGATTCGGCTCTACCCCCTCCCCCCCCCCTAAACACCTCACGTAATTAATGAACGACCCCTAAGGACATATTTCAACTGATAAGACTGAAGCCTTAATCAGGAAAAGCTACTTTATTCCTGAAGACTCCATCCATCTAATGGCGCTGCAACCCAAATCTAGCCTTGGCTTAGTCTAGGGCATTTCTGTAAGTTTGATGGTCCTTTGCAGCATGTCTCCAGTTTCGATTGCTAAGCATTGAATCTGCGTCAGTCGTAACAGAGTCTATCCATCTCCTTTTGGGTCTACCTACTTGTCTATCCCGTATGCCTATAAAATTCCCATTTGTTTTGGCGCACCCTATATCACTCATACCGTATCCTTACATATGCTCCTGTACGCGTAGCACTTACGGAGGGCGCCTAGTCTGTACGTGGTATCCATTTTTTGCTGTTAGCCGACTGCTCACATTGGCGCTGCCTAAAGCGAGATTGAGCTAAACACACTCGCTCGCTCAAAGGACCCCATGTTAGAAGGTATTCTTGGAAATGTTGCAGGTATAACGGAAGCTTTATCCGCAAAGCCCTCTAAGTGTGCTTTAAACTTAAGCCTCCAGTCCATCATCACTTCCTGGTACCTGATCTGTTCCCATACCTCGAACCTTGCGGACACTTGTTTTCTCAGTTTGCTGATCAGCAATGCATCAGTTTTCTGCTGACTATTCGTGAAAACTTCCGGGACATTTTGATGCCTTTCGGGGCGCGTTTTAATCTCTTCAGCAGGCTCTACACGGTGCGGTGAAAATTTCATTAAATTGTTGGCTTCCAACGATTGAGTCAGCATCAACAAAAGCCCGAACGTGTCCAAATACGCTTGGGGCTCTTGACTTTGGACACTCGTAGTTTGAGTATCGGTCACATCAGGCGTTAAACGCTGGAGGGTACTCATCAAATTGTGTAGGCTCTAGATAGCTTCGTTCGCGCATAATTCGATCTAATGCTGTAAACAAGTTAAGGGCGACCGACGAATCGCTTTATACAGCGACTGTCAAAAACAAATAGAATACATGAGGCGTAGCCTAAATACATTGTGATCCCCAGGAACAGACCCAGGGTAAATCTCTACGGAACTCCACTTGTTTTTCTGCACATCGTGGGCAAATCTTCTGATCTACCTTCTAAGAAAGGGTTTTGCCTAGTAATAAATTCGAAGGGTAGTCAGTTTGTCAGACTACCCACCCGGGCCCAACACGATCCCCCGGCACTGCTGGTGTCCCGAGGGGAAATGGCATCCTAACAAAATTATCAATCACAGAGCCAAATGCGTTGTACAGGCACTTTGATCGAGTTCACTAAATGATATCCCAACAAGAAGTACGAAGTTCTCGCCTTGACCTTTCTTGAACTCATATTTTAGTTTACTTTAATAGAATGGAGTGTTCGGAAAGCTTACTGTTTGAATGTCAAAACGAGTTCAGACCGCAGTGTTCAGACTTGGGGCCAAAATCTACTGTAGTTGCATTTGTGCATTTACTATCAATTCAAATTAGTTTAAACCGGATACCTAAACTTCATCAAATTTTTCATTTCTAAATAAGTTTTTGGGGGTGCCCTGCAGGCCTAGAAGGGAGCTTGTTATTGGAAGAAGGCGCACGGTGATATTTATTTTCGCTACACACAGGGGGTACCTTTGGGATACTATGTTATATTTTTGTAGCTGCACAATTCAAAGGCAGACCCACCCACAAGACTACACAAGACCCATTTCAGTTCTGAGAATTTCTATCATAAGGCCCTGAAAACGGATATCCGAATTCGTCAGATTCTGACTAACTCAATTTTCATTCTATTCCCGAAAATAAATGTTTATTTTATTTTTGTCCCCCGCGGTTCATTATTTTATTTTGGAAATTCTAAGTAAAAACAAGATATTGTTGCCTATCTAGATTGACCCAATGACGAATTTTCGTTCTTTGTTTATAAACCGTCTTACCGCTTCAATTTTGCTTCCTTACATCAATTGATTGATAGCCGTTTCACACTTGCAAACAATTCAATTCCAGTTCAGAGAGGTCAGACCAATCAGTCATCTGCTGGTTCACTTATGTTCAGACATTGAGTGATGATGTATGTGTTGTGGTTTAAGGACCGCCAAGCTCATAAATATTAATGCCGATTTATGCAGCCTGTGTACATCAAACTAACTTAAAACCATTGTCAATAAATCAAGTTGTCCTTTAGGCTGTTTTCTTTATTCATACATATGTATATATATGTAGTATAAGCTTATCTGCTGACCCTCAAATGGCATCAAAGGACCCAGGGACTCAGGGATTTATGCCGACTGCTTTCACGAAAGTTTTTTTCTCGTCCTTATAAGTCTTTACAGGTAAATGCCCAGCCATTTCACGGGAGCTTTCTTTATGCTGCTACAGGTACATACATACGAAAGTACCGATAATAACATCAAGCCACCACCCACCGGCTGAAGGGTTTTTAACCTATTTCTGACTACCACTAACCGTACTATAGTATTAGCGTTAGATTATTGTGGTGCACTTGTAGTTATAGAGGGTGGTTTTCGATGTGGATGGATATCACGTTTTTAATCACGCATGGTACGAATTCCACCTAGCGATAATGGTGAAATTGTTGACCTAAATAAAACTTGAATCGATTTAGACGGCAGCGCTGAAGGCCTAGTATAGTATCACCAGGCAACTATTCGCTATCGATAACGGGGCTCCAATCCAGCTTCACACATATAGGCTGTCTGGATGAATTAAGAAGACCACCCTTGCGCCTCGTATCATCCCTGGGTCTATATCGACTGTGTCATGTCACACAGGGATGCAGTTAAAGTGCCTGCAATAACAATCATCTGCAACTCTCGCAAAAAGTAGGAGATTTTCAAATGTAATCACCATTGAGCGTTGTAAAGGGAGGACTTTTGATGAGGTATGATATCTAGGGCATCATAGGACTCCGCGTCCTTGTCGGGCTTCTAAAAAGAGTAGCTAACTCATGAAAACCCTATATGTAATTTACGAACTCATTTGAACTTTCCAACGTTGAAGGGAGAATATCAGTGTGCAGCTATTGTCTGTGCTCAAGATGAAAGAAGTCACTTCGAAGCCCTGCTGCCCGACTCCGCTGGGTCATGATATAAATTTGATATGCCTTTGAAAGATACAGATCTCATCCCAAGGGCAGATTATGGATTTTAAAAGAGAATTTTTTTTTCGGTAGTTGTATTATTTTCAGGTGCTTTTTCCTTCCCCTGGGCAATGTTTGTCTTTCGGGAATATCTTAATTGGATCCGTTCTACTAAGCCAGAATGATTTTTTTTCTCTTTTGGATTTTCTTTTCATAATGGAAAATTTAGTATAAGAGAGATTTAGAAACACCGCTATACTTATAGAGTATAGTCTTTAAAATTTCAACGTGATTGAGAATAAATGATTTGCTGGAATTATATAAAATGTGAACTAAAACGCTGAAAAAACAGAAGGAGATTATTCATTTATTCTAAATTAGTTCAAATGTGAAAATGAAAGCAAACATTCCCATGTCAAATATTGTTAAAATAATTTTGTTGTAAGTATTTTCGAAAAATAATGTAAATGTTCATACATATGTTGAAGCAGAACACACTCGTAGAAATCACAAAAGCCTAAAGTAAATATTTTCATATGATGATTATCTACAAGTGTATTTAGTACAATAAAGTACATTTGCATATCATTAGCATATCATGATATTTTGTTTAGTTTAACCTGTAAATTTGGCCTATAGTAGTATTATTTACGGAAATAGATGTATGTATATCAAAGCCCAGTTCCGCTGATAGATAATATGTTTTTGATTTCTGAATTATTTGGTAGGGTAATGGTATATGATTGCTTTTACAATAATCTCGTGAAGTTATGGAAGTTGTTTATTTATAACAGCGATAATAATTATTAGAGATTAGATTTTGATCACAGTTTTTAATTGCATATCTTTTAAACGGAGTCACTCAAGATTCTGTTCTTAATATCATATAAAAGAATGCACAATTACCTAAAAGACGAACCCAATTACGTTGCTCTACGATACTTAGTCTAGGAGTTATTCAAGTTTAAGTAAATATTAAAAAAATAAATTTTTTTGTTTTCGTAAACACCCTGTATCTTAGTGGATAGTGGGGATAGCCCCCTCTCTAGAACAATTTTTTTCTCCAAAACTAACCAGGAATCACCCCTGAAAATATTAGCAACGTGGTCCAACAGAGGATATAGCGAACATCTGATTACCTATACAAGTTGCGAATTAGGGGGACATGAGTATCTCAAATCTTTAAAACGGCGATATCTCATGAACGGTCATTCGTACGGGAAAATGCATAATACCATTTTTTGTAGATAATCGCATGATCTACAAACTTTGTAAATAATATTTTGTGGTAGGACCTGCCGTTTAGGAGATATTAGCCAAAAATAGAATTTTCTGTTTTTAGGGGGTTATTTTAGGGGTAGCGTACAACCAATTTTACGAAACTTTTTTTTAACATATTTTACTCACTAAAAACTATTTTTTTAAAAAAAATTTCGTGAGTTAACATTTAGTTAGAGGTCAAAACCCCTAACAAATGAACTATTTTAAAGAAATCTAATAAAATCCGTACTTCGTAACTAGACCACCTACCTCGAAAACTAGACGTGATGGATACCACATATGTTTGGAACATTTAATCTATGACTCATTACCTATTTATTCCAGCTAGCAGTTAAGAGGGTACTCAATTTTTTTTTTCATTTGTAACGCAGTGTAATCAATATTTATTGTGGTAATTTTAATTTGTATTTTAATTCAATTAACTGATAAAAACTAGGTAATAAATAATTGTTGACATTACTTCTAAACTTCTTCCAAACAACTGACTGGGATTTGTGTTTTCGTAGTGTCAACCCCAACTCTGCCGCTCTCAGTGTCAATAGCTGCACTGGCTGGAATGTGTTTGTTTATCATTTGTTTATACTATGACCACAATTAGACGTAGTTTGGAACGAACTCCAACTGTGCAAGCTACGTACGTGATAGTCCGCAATATCGCGCATCGTGAAAAGCCAGCTACACACGGATTATCGCACCCAGGCTTACTAGAAACTGATTACTAGACGTTATGTGTGTCAGCAGAGTAAAATTAATAACTATAAAAGAAGTCTGTTAGCCCAGTTTAACACCTCTGCCGTTTTTAACATGTTTATATGCACATCATAGGACCTTTTCTACCATCAGAATGGAAAACTTATTGCTCAACGATAATAGATGGTTTTTCGAGATGGGTGGAAATGAGGCCAATGGAAAATATTAAAGCAGAAGCTGCAGCCGTACATTTTATTCTGGATGGATAAGCCTATTTGGACTAGGATAAGCCTATTTGGACCAGAGAGAGACAATTTTGAAAGCAACCTTTTGACAGTTGACGAAATTAGTAGATTCTATCCCTTAAGCAACGGCATAATAAAACGTTTTCACAGGACTTTAAAAGGACTAAAAGAGAGAAGGAGTGGACACGTAGATTTTACAGACAATACTCTTCGGCATTAGAGCAGCGTTCAAAGAGGACTTTTATGCATTCATAGCAGAGATGGTTTATGGTCAAGAAATTCAACTACCATGACATATTTTTTTATATTCTACAAGGGGGCCTCGGTAGCCTAGGGAGTCTGACTACCATCCGGTCTCCGGTTCGAATCCCGGCCAGCCCCACGGTCCTTTGCCTTTTCCACTTACCTACCCACATAACTTTCCTTCTTTCTTCTTCCCTGTTTACATTCCTGATTCCTCCTGTCATAGCCTTCCCCTTAGCCCTTCCCCGCTCTACCAAAGCGCATGTTCATTGGTTGGTTGATGTGATTCAACTCGTTTCA